>WAAB01008269.1:216749-273921 GCA_013389865.1 Piaya cayana
AAAAAAAAAAAAAAACACTGTCCTGTATTTTCCATACTGTCAGCCTTTATTTTCTTCACTTTATGCCAGTAGCCATAAAGTTTAAATATTAAAAAGGTAATTATCAGAGCAGCTACTATATAAGTATTCGTTCCAACACTCACAAAGCACCTGGACAAACATCTGATAAATTAGCAGCTGTTTTGTAAAGTTACTGAAGAAGAATGTCAATGATATGGTGACAGACCATAGTGCAGAGAGGTCCAAAAAAATACTCAGTTTTTGTTTCACAACCAGTACCTGACATTCCACAGAGATTCACTAAGGAGAAAATGACTGTTCGGGTAAGAACAACGATGAGAGTTTTCCCCATAAGTAGAAAACACAAGTAAAATTCCATTTGACACTGATTTGTGTTCAACACTGCTAACTCATCTCCTTCACTTGTCAAATAAACCCAAGCAGCAGTGACACAACATCTTTCAGGTGATCATGCTGAACTGAAGATAAGTTATAACTCTTCTTCCAACTCCATCTTCAGTGGACTGCTTTTAAAACTCTTTTTGTAAACACTGCATTTATAAAATTGATCTTTATTTAAAGTCTCAGAATCTGAAAATGCACTATAACTTCTTTAGCTGCAGATATGTCATACAATTTTGATTTCATAGCTCTGTAAAGTCACCAGTTCTTTCTTCAGGGAGGGAAAAAAAAATCCATACTTCCATTCAGAAATATAATGGCTGCGTTAAAGAACAGGCTGTCTTATATGAGTATGACTTCATGAGATAGCCATAACATTTTCAAACAATATACTTTGCTAAAAATATTAACTTGATTTTACTACATCCTTTATCTAAAAATAATGTGAATATTCTCTCTAGCACAAATATTCACTGAAGCAGTTAACCTTCAGCAAATATAACCATAAAGTAAAAAAAAGTTTAAATGAACAGTCAATGTTCGTACTGGAAATGGTCCTCCAGAAATCACATTCTATCAATTCAAATCCTGAAACTGATAAGTGCTATATTGAAATAAATGCATCTTGTTTTCTAAACTGAACAAAAACTAACAGACTCCACATATTGCTACTTATTTCTCAGATGTTTAGTCATACTGATGAGCCCAGATGTGTACAATATCTGCTGTTATACTGTAACAAGAATATGAACATACTCAGAAATAATCTGACCCAATGATTTTGGCCAGCTGTCTGCAAATTAATCTGGAAATAAACTTGAACCTTGTAAAATGCAAGGGTAAACTGCAAGGACCACAAAAGAAATAAAGTCATCAAATGTAACTGCATAAGTTTTCACACTATCTTGAATAAAAACACATAGAAAAATGTGCTTTATATTTTAGGTTTTCGTCTTGATCATTGGTTTACATTTGTGCTCACATATACCTCAGTAAAATCATCACATCAATTTCTGATTGTATTGCTAGTAGCATACGACTCTGGTTTAAGGTAATTTCTAGCCTTGATACTTAAACTGGAACAAGAATCATGGCTCTAAGATTTGTCATTTTCAATACGGAAGGTGTCAGGACAACATGCAAAAGATCAATATGCCAGTTTTCATAAGGTAATCAATATGTCACTGCACACAGAACACGCAATGCTAGAAGCAGCAATAGAACATGCTTTCAAGCTACTGATAAAGTCAGCATTTAATGTAAGCAAATGAGCAGAAGATACTTCTAGGAAAAAATAATTAAGAAGTAGTCTGCTACTACAGTTTCAAAAAAAAAAATGGGGATTGACTCAGTGTTGCTGCAACAAACCAAACAAAATTCCTTCACTAATGCTGGGAAACTTTCTATTCTTTTTGTTTAAAATAACAATATAAAAAAATCACAGAAAAGTAACTTACAAGTACTCTGCCAGTTAATGTCTGTGCAGATATCATGACTCCTGCCCAGTCCTTCACAGAAGTCATCCACCCCACTTCTGCTGCCACATTCTCTTCTTTCTCATCTGTTGGTTTGCAGGCCCCATCTGCCTGTGTATCTCCGCCACCATTGATCTTCTGGGCCTCCTGCAAAATAAACCTTTGGGTTAGTTAATATTTAGCAATTTTACAGTTAAAGTCAGTACACAGTAGTGGCTAAGAAATGCTAAGAAAAAACAAATCTGTCTTCTTGACCTCCTGTTAGATGAAATTAAGCACCTGCTCGGCTTTCTCTTTAGAAACAATAGAAACAGAAATGTTATATGAAGTACCTAACCAACAACTAGGTAATGGTACTCTCCTTGACATTAAATATAGAAAACATGCATTGGGCATAAAATTTGTTATATGTTCCTTCACTATAAGCTGCATAATTGCCAAGAGCTATGCAATTACAGAGTTACCTATACATGAGTTTGTCATAGATTCATAAAATCACTGAATGGTTTGGGTTGAAAGGGACCATAAAGCCCACCCAGTTCCAATCCCACTGCCATAGGCAGAGACACCTCCCACTGTATCAGGTTTCTCAATGCCCCTCCAACCTGGCATGGAAAGCCTTCAAGGGATGGGGTAGCCACCACTTCTCTGGGCAAACTGTGCCAAGGCCTCCCCACCCACACAGAAAAACATTTCTTAAGTCTTCTCTTGTTTAAACCTCCCTTCATTCAGTTTAAAACTGTTCCCCCTCACCCTATCCCTGCACTCCCTGACCAAGAGCCCCTCCCCAGCTGTCAGACATACATCAAAGGAACTTTTGATATATTAGTTCAAAACAATGTGTACTAAGCACCCACATAATTTATGTACAATTTTTATTTACTGTCACTCGAATCAATTATCTGAATAAATCTTCACTGAGAAGCATGATGTAACAAGACAACAATTATGAAGTGTAAGGGGAACAATAAACACCACACAGAATCTGCAGGGAGTTGCCATGCTATCAGTGAACTGGTGTTTCAATGGAAGTTTTTAATATATCACAGGAGTTCTTCTGTCAGTAAGTGGCTCTCCTGGAATGGAGAGCTGGAATTTAAAGAGAAGCCTCAGCTGCACTAAGCTGACTGATGAGTCACAGGCATTGGAATTCATATCACTCCCTCCTGGATGCTGCAGCAAGGATATTATGCTCTGTAGTGGTGTATGTGCTACAGTCACCAATGCTGCACAAAAATTAAGGGAAATTACAGGAAAAGCCGGCCTGCATTGCATAGCGTTTAAAACATAGATATGCAAAGTATCCGACTGCGCCATGAGCATGCCTTTGGTGACAACGTAATACTAATGACTTCCTGAATACTTGACAGGTTATGCTAAACAGGCGTAGGGGAGGCAGCAAAATTCAGTGCTGAGGCAAATACCGAGCACTTGAACTGCACTCAAAGACGTACATTAGTGCTTCAAGCACTTTGCACAGCCCAACAGCTTGAAAGATCTTGTTTATATATGACTGTCCTATAGGCCACTAAGCAGGAAATCAATTCCCATTAATCCCCTCTGGGATATAAATTATACAAGCAAAGATGTTTGACGCTGGTTCAGTGACTATTACTACAGTAGGAATACTGCATCATCATGGTCAGAGCACATAAATACGAAATAGGATTGAGGACAGAGCTGGACGTAAGTGTAAGGGCACTTCCTGAGAACAGCAGAATCACAGACTGCTTTGAGTTGGAAGGGATTTTTACAGGTCATCTAGTCCAATGCCTCTGCAGGAGTAGGGACATCTTCAACTTGATCAGGCTGCTCAAAGCCCCATCCAATCCAACCTGACCTTGGCTGTTGCCAGGGCTGAGGCCACCACTGCCTCCCCTGGGCAACCTGTGACAGTGTTTCACTACCCTCATAGTAAAAAACTTCTTCCTTATATCCAGTTAAATAACAGTACTAACAATACAGAACTAATAAAGCAGTTGCACTGAACCTGTCAGCAAAGGCCAGTAAAGCAACACTAAAAACGTAATATGAAGACCAAAAGTTGTTTCTAAAGAATCTCAGTATTGAAACTTAATTCGCTAACCAGATTCTTCTCTGGTACCCCCTCACCCAAAATGCAGGCTCTACCTTCCTACCAGTAATTACAGCACAGTGCATGATGTAGCTAAATTGACAACAAATTATTCAGAGTTGCAACAGCAATTTAATACTTCCTAAGCAAATAACCAGACAGAAGATAAAAGCTACTTGGTATTTGTATAACTGGACCTCATTCCCTGACAAACCTGGACAGAGCAATTCAGATGTTTTGCACTCAGCATTGAAAGAGACATGCTGCATTGCATGCAGAGAACAACCTACAGAAATCAGCTCACTGCTTAGGAGAGTGATGTGTGGTACAGCACAAGGTGTTCACAGGAGAATAATGCTTGGCTAGTAACAATTTGTGACCCACTTCATCACTGAGCCATATAGATCAGTCCCAAAGAAATGACTTGAACACCATCAGTTTTTTAATTATAAACCAGCAAAGACAACCATAGAATGGTTTGGGTTGGAAGGGACCTTAAAGATCATCCACTTCCAAGCCTCCTGCCATAGGCACATACACGTCCCACTGGATCAGGTTGATCAAAGCCCTACCCATGGTGGGGCAGCCAGCACTTCTCTAGGCAACCTGGGCCAGTGCCTCACCACCCTCACAGGAAAACATTTCTTCTTATTATCATAGAACCATAGAATCACCAAGTTGGAAAAGACCGCTTCAATCATCGAGTCAAACCATTCCTATCAACCACTAAATCATGCCACTGAGCACCTCATCCACCCATCTTTTAAACACCTCCAGGGATGGTGACTCAACCATCTCCCTGGGCAGCCTGTGCCAGTGTCCAATGACCCCTTCTATGAATTTTTTTTTTCCTGATACCCAGTCTGAACCTTCCCTGGCAGAGCTTGAGGCCATTCCCTCTTGTCCTGTCCCCTGACACTTGGGAGAAGAGGCCATCACCCTCCTCTCTACAACCTCCCCTCAGGTAGTTATAGAGAGCAATGAGGTCTCCCCTCAGCCTCCTCTTCTCCAGGTTAAAACAACCCCAGCTCTCTCAGCCGCTCCTCAATAAGGCCTGTTCTCCCACCCCTTCACCAGCTTTGTTGCTCTTCTCTGGACTAACTCCAGAGCCTCAACATCCTTCTTGTGGTGAGGGTCTCAGAACTGAACACAGGATTCAAGCTTTCCTGTCTTCTAGAAACCGAGATGTACATATCACAAACTGTTAATAAATCAAAATATTGAGGTTTATACAACCTAGACACATCTCCAAGGCCCCGGAGGCACTCACAGGTCTCACTGCTCTCCCCTGACTCTGCCTGTGGCCCAGAATGCCATTTCAGCCCAGCCCAGGGCCACCTCGCTGGGTCTGATCATCACCCCCACCTACAGCCCGACCCCTTGCCTGGCTCCAAGGAGCACCCGATGACCCCAACCCCCAGCAAGCCCCCACCCTCACAGGGCCCTGACAGCTCCTGACTTGTTAAAAATTACATGTGCCATTTCCATCAGTTTGTCTGCCTTCTGTAGCTAATAGAGCTTGGATTTCAGACTGTAAATTTTACCGGCCAGATTTCACTGCATATATTCTGTACAAGTTCATATGGAATAATAATATTACTGTGGTTTCCATACTAAAAGAGATGTAATTATCTCTTCCTCTCATATAAGAAACTGAGACGGTGATTATGTGCCTAACTCAGAGGTATCATCAGTAGAGCAGAGATAAAACCACAAACTTACTTGATTTTCCGCCCAGTATCCTCTATTGAAAACCTCAGAGATCTACACCTTGTTGAAAACATTCATAATTACAAAATTTTGTATAGAAAGTCACATAACTACAGATAATTACACAAAGAAAGCTGAACAGAAAAGTCCTTTCTATACCAATAAACATGAAAATATTACGGTTGGAAAATTCTGTTATTGTTTACATGTCCCTTCCTTACCCTCAATCTTTTTGTCAATACACCAAACTGAATTTTAAAGACATAACTGTTCAGTAGATTACAAAAATAACATTTCCTAACAGTCTATAAAATAGTAAACAATTTACTTCACTGAAGGAGAAAGGCAGCTTTTATATTTTCAAATGGTTCCAATACCCTAATACAGTCCATTGTGCTGTATTGACTTTTGGTTGCCAACAGAATAGAGCAGTAAGATGTGACGGACTCATTCAGCATCTGATTCTCTTAAGGTATTAAAGTCTGTAGTACATTTGAATGGCTGTATTTCTGCATTTATACCTGTTATTTCACCTCTATTAAAATCTCCCACTTGTATTAGTTCTTAATTAAAATATAACTAAAACTATAATTCCCTGCCAAGTGTCATTTGGAAGAGAGTCTCATCATCAGCTATGCACCAAGCCTAACTCTTTCCACTACTGTGGCTATAATTAGTATGTTGATTAGTTGCTGTTCTGTAATATTTGTTTTCAGCTAGGATATTTTATATTTTTCATCTACATGGCTAGCTTCTTAGCTTACTTTATTGGAGGTTCAGCACTAAGAAAAGTTTATTCCCAAGTCATTATGCAATTGTGCAGAGATTACTAGACAAGATTTAAAACTGCTTTCATTTACACTGTGTACATATCAATCCTGTTATTAACTGTAGTTTTGTTCCATTGCCATTTCTTCACGTCAAAGCACTGACTAACCAACACCACATGCTGAAAAAGGTGCTTAAAACAATAACCTGACAGTGACAGTAAATGTTTAATTATTTACAGGTTCGTAGCTACAAGTAAGATAATACTATCTTTAGCCACACTTCTTAGCTGTTGTTTCACAAAGCATTTGTTATTTTAATTACTTGAAGACAAGAACATCCCAGCTGATTGAGAAGACTATATTTTGTGAAAGTTATATTACTTGAACTTAACGGCAAAATGGAAAAGAAAGCATGATGAGAAGGGGTGTACAGGAGTCAGGACGCGCTGTTCTACCAATGGTTCAACATGGCCATGGACGGGAAACTTCAATGCTTTATCTTATACGTTCAACAATAAATACTGATTTAGATTAACCAAGTGCTGGGATCTTAAAGACAGTTACCTTAAGAAAGCAGACACTTTAAAATTTAAAGTTTCCATTTTTGAAAATCTAGTCCTGTCTGCTTCCCTTGACCTCTCTCTATAATACCTGTACAAACATGGAACTAACACACAGACACTCTGTTCAATTCTGAAAATTATTATGTAAACTTGAAACATCATTTGACAATAATCTGCCCTTTCAGAGGCCCTAAAAAGGCTCAACACTATGAAGACAACCTGGTAAGCACTCTTTGAAGTCTGCACCATCGAGCGCTTCTTTCTCTAACTCCCTGTTCACAAATAACGTGGGTTGAGTGCTGAGAGCACCCTTCCCATTGGGGCTCTGAGTTTCTCCATGTAGGAAGTTTCTCCACCTACCCAGGGAGGGGGTTGAGTCACCTTCCCTGGAGGGGTTTAAGGTGCAGGTGGACAAGGTGCTGAGGGACATGAGTTAGTGTTTGATAGGAATGGTTGGACTCGATGATCCGATGGGTCTCTTCCAACCTGCTGATTCTATGATTCTAAGTATGGGCACTGAGAAAAAGCTCGGTCCTTTGTTAAGGCATGTTTAAAATCATAGGAAGCAAGCAGGCAATACAAAAAAGAAAAACTGAGTTAAAATGTGGTCAAACAAAGAAAAGGACTTCTCATATCATTGTATATTTAACATTTAATTAGTATGGAAAGCACACAAAAGTCATTAGTATCAACTGCAAGGAGAATACAGAACATCAAGTCATGCCTACAGGAGGAGGAAGCAGTATGCTGAGTTTAAACAGATGTTTAGAAACATTTATACCAACAGAGCAAGCCTTGGAATTCCATCCTAGAGAACGTGAGATAAGAAAGGGCCTGACAGAATGGCAGCTGGACTTGCTTGGAGTTATATAGTAATAACAGAGCTTAGGGAAGTTAGATACCAACACAAGCAACTTGCAGGTTTATTCCCACTAACTGCTCCTCAATTAAGAGCATTGTACATCTAGAGCCTGCCTTTTAAGAAATGTTTTATATCAGATCAACAATACTTGTATACTGGCCAGTTTTATGCAGTGGAAATTTACATTTATGTTCCTTTCCTTTTCATTCACTTGTTTCCCTGAAGCCACCAACAGACGCTGCGTGAAGAGGGATAATTTTGCATATAAGACTAGTTCTCACTTTTGTTAAGCAGACCTTTAAAACACAGACTTTAAAATTATTAGGCTTTTACCAGTAATTCAATTATATTCCCTTAGATACATTATCTCATCCTTTTGGTAATTCCAAACAGGAGTCTTAAATTTATATAAAACTATAACACAATGCTGCATTCTCAGCAGCTGCACAATACACAGTGAATGTCAAGATACCAGGTACCTACTGAATGGATTTCCACAGCAGATGACCTCCATCAGATCTAGTTACCATCTGTAGTCTTCATATTAATAGTTACTAAGCACCAGTTCACCAGTGCTAAAAAGCACCTAAAAAACTCAACTCAAAGCAGTTCACCTGTTCAACTGCAGTTTAGCAAACACAGGACTTCACTGGAATACTGATAAACAAAACAGATGGGAATGTGAGAAATAATTAGCTGTATTAAGTCTTACAAACCTCTTTGAAAGAGACAAGTTTGTAGGAAAGAGAGTTGCTCTCTAAAATAACTAAACGTGAGCCAAGACACTCCTGATAAACCAGCCTATCCAAGGCATTTCTTTGAATATTAGGTTCTCACTCAAGACTAAGTTACATTAAGTTACCTGAAAGGAGGTTGTAGAGAGGAAGGAGCTGGCCTCTTCTCCCAAGTGACAGGGGACAGGACAAGAGGGAATGGCCTCAAGCTCTGCCAGGGGAGATTTAGGCTAGAGATTAGGAGGAAGTTTTTCACAGAAAGGGTCACTGGGCATTGGAACAGGCTGCCCAGGGAGGTGGTTGATTCACCTTCCCTGGAAGTGTTTAAGGCACGGGTAGATGAGGTCCTGAGGGACATGTTTTAGTGTTTGGTAGGAATGGTTGGACTCGATGATCCAATGGGTCTCTTCCAACCTGGTGATTCTATGATTCTATGATTGAACTCACTTATACTGTACCTACATCTTGGCTAGCTTCAAGGGATTAATTATTGATATCCAGAAAAACATTATTCCTTTCACTGAATAAAAGGGAACAGTGTGATCTGCAGAAAACACAGCTGATGAGATAGCCGAGCGTTTTCCTCTCATAAAATATTCACAAGCTATGTAATTTGGTGTTAGCAAATTCAGCAGGTTAAGAAAAACACAGTCCAAAAACAGATTATAAAACTTTTCTTATGAGATTATAAACTTCTGTGATACAACTGTTCTTCTTGTGTCATGCCTTCCTGAAGAAATCTTAAGAAGCTCCTGGGTAGTTCAAGCTTACAACCAGAACATTAACTTCTTGTGCTGACAAAAAACCCCATGACTGTGACCAGTTTAGGTTGCAAGACCAAATAAATGCTTCTCTTTTTTGCCAGCCACTGGCATCTCTTCTGCATTTGTGAATAACCTCAGTAACCCTGACAGGTTTTTGTTCTATACCCTCCATATTTTGTATGGGTTACCTGTACAAAATCCCCTTTTCGTGTCACTGTTTTGACTGACAAACTGCTGCAGTAGAGGCATCTATTCTAAAACCTTGACTTGAGAGACAATGGAAACTAGACGAGTAAAATACAGCATTCCATGATCCTGCAAACAGCATCACAGTCTGCCAAATGACAAGGTCCTGAGCATGGGTCTACTTAAAAACACTAAACAGAAAACACCTACATTATCTGTAATGTGAAGAAAATACAAAAATATTAAGTTCAAAGTTTAAAAATTTCTACACATTGATGGAGGTGAACAATAATGGAGGCGTTACTGATGTAAAACAGTATACCTGAATAATTGTAAAAGCTGGCTGACTGAATTCCATACTAGCCTAATAACTGGGAGACATGATGAAGTCCCTGTTCTACCACCAAAATTTTGAAGTCATCAGTGACCTTATTTACTCTTTTTATGTCTTCATCACAGCTATATAACAAGAATAATGGTCATTTCTGCTGTACAATAATCATACCAAGTTAAATATGTGTAGGATTTTAAGTGTTTTGGTATTACACAAAGGGTAGGTACAGACACAGTATTAGGAATCGAAGTAAAAGATGCTAAAAAAAATACTGGTAAAGTATTTGGACTAGTTATGAGACAATTAAATGGATAAAACAGAAGTGTAAAAGGGAAGAAATAAAGAACTCCAGGCATTGCACTGAAACGAACAATCATAATATTAATCACAAGACCAGGAAAGTAAAAAAAGACAATCAAAACAGTGCCCACTGAAGTCATAGAAAAGAGGAGAGCAATATAGAAGGATTTACAATATCACCATCCAACAATCATTTTCAAATAACACATAACGAAAGAGACTGACAGAAGAGAATGACTCTCGCAGCTAAAAGCTTCCCCCTTTTTATTCCTGATAGTGTATCAGACCACATTTATAGAAATAAATAACTAGTGAACTTGTCATAAAACTACTTAACAAGTCAACATACTGCATGCGATAGAAAAATCAATAAAGACATGACAAGTCTGCGATGTACAAGTTAGGAACATTCACTGAAAATATCTCACTAATTCTACAATTAATATCCAGTTCATATCCATAATTCTATTCTCCTTTTCTGTAGTCAACAGAGCATTTCTTATTAATTTCCTGTACAAAGACCGAATTATTATCACATTACAATATTCCCTGAAGACTCTGTTTAATTATAAAGTAGCAGACAAAAGGGCAAAACAAGCATTTCATTTTATTAATGGGGACACTAACTTTAAATCAAAGGAGACATGTCATTATTCTATGGTTCCCACATGCCACAGAAACAGGTACACTAGGCAGATTACACAATTACTATGCATGATAGAATACTAGTCTTTAACTGGCTTTTCTGTGGTTCAAATGTTAGAGACTAAATGTATTTTAAGAAGAACTTTTAAGTAGTCATCCTAGGTCAGTAACCTTAAATATGATGGAAACCAAATTGACGGATCTATTTACAAAAACTACAGGAAGTGAAAGAACCCTTAATGGAAAAGCCTAGAGAAAGGTGCACGTACTTTCTGCTATCCTCCCTTGCTGTTTCCTCCCACCTAACAGAAGGCAAATCAAAGAAAGCACACAATTGAAAATAAAATTATACAGACATTATCATCAAATGGACATTGCCAAATTATCTACATCTTATTGACTAAAATCCACAGATTATAAAACCTTTTAAGTATCAGTAATTCAATGTATGCTTGTTTCAAGCAATGAAAAACATGTTTCACTTACTGTCTTTATACGCAACACATTTTTGCAACACTACATGAGTGATTTCAATCTGAAAGTCTCAAAGGGCCTCATGAACGTGAGAAAGGTTTTAAGAACTGAGGGGAAAAAAAATTGTAAACAGTGGGGAAATTGCCTAACTTGATTATCTTGATTACAGGAAGTACTTGAGCTGATTGCTTTTAATTTTGTTGTTCTTAACATTAAGTAATACACAACTCTAAGCTAAGTTTTTCAATAATCTCCTGGCTTTCATACCATGAAAGGATGAAAAATACTTTGAACACATCTGATTTTTGCCTAATTTTAAGACAAAAACTGCCAGTAAATATTTTATGATCTACACAATCTAAGTTGCAAGAGCGGCTTTTACAAACTAATTACATTGTAGAAGCTGAAATAAATCAACTGTTGAAAAAAGCATTCTCTACCAGGAATACTACATTCTACCTGTTTTAATGTTGGATACAAGTTTCCCATAGGAGAAAGTTTATTTCATTGAAAGATATAAACAAAAATACTTTATGAAGAGTGTAACATTGGTTCATGAGTAAAACTGAACTTCACAATATCTTTTCAGTTGCATGCTTCTCTCCATCTGCTCAATTACAGAAGAGGAGGCTTATACCTATCAGCAATTTACCTATTACCTACTCACTATATCAGATTCACAACACTTGCTTGTGCCATCAGAGAGAGATTCAGACTGGATTATAGAAGGGAAATATCCCCCTCTTCTCTGTATTACAGATAAGGAAACTAGCGCAGCTGGCACTCAAATTGGTGCTCAAAAATGTTTCTCCGATGCCTGAAAACCACAAGGACTCCATGCATCAGGAAAAATGTTACACAGCTAGTGGTCTCAAAGCATAAAGTACCATAACTACTCCAAAACTACTTCATCCTTGTGTGATAGAATTAACTACTTACTTCCTTCAACAACAGAACACCCTAGAAAACTGGGTGAAAGGAACTTCAGGTCTTCATTTGATTCAAATCAAACATTTTCACATTGGAGGAATGGCTTCTATTTTATGTGAAATAGCCAATTATTCATTATGTGAGTATAGGCAACCTTCCTCAATGCTGAGCCTATCATACTGAATTTATTCACATTTAGATTTTTACGAAGAGATCTATGATTTTTCAGAAGATTTTAGAAGTAACACAACAAAAGATGAAGGAGGAAGCATGAGACAAAAAAACCCCCTGAGTGTCAAAAAAAACTATTTGGTAATATCGTAAAACACACAGATGGATGATGATTTTAAGAATGCTGGAGAAACATTCTATTACTATTCTATTACATCTATCATATTATAATTATGAAGGAAATCACAATGAATTTAAGGCAGGTCTCTGTAAGATATAAAGCCATGTCTAAGGCTTTACTGACACAGAAAATTAAGTTCCCATGTGCAGTACATAAATGTTGAAAGAGCAATAGGCCAGCCAATGAGTAATTAAAAATATTTAACAGCACACAACACTTTGCCTCAGAGATTACAGAGCATAATGCAGCATTCAGACTGAATGAAATTGGGACTTGGTGAGGGAGGGGGGTGCAGAGGGAGACAGTCGAAGAGCACAAAAATATGCAGGAATCCAGAGGACAGAGACACAGCTCTCACTTTCAAAATTATGGAAAATGCAGATTTAGTTGTAAAGTAACAATTGCAATTATTACTTTGAAATAATTATGTTAAACTAAACATTGTCCCTGAAGGACCAGTTATGTCACAATGTAAGGGCTATTATTCAACCAAGTAGCTATGACCTCATTTATTATCCACATCTATGAAAACAAATTTAGTGTAATCTGAATCCCATGACTCCCGTGCATAAATGATTAATTAGTTAAAAGGTTTTTTTTAAAACTTAGAAGAAGAAAACTTCCTCGTAGACAGATTTCTTTTAGGTAACATTTAATTTTGCTTCACATCCCAGATACCAGCACCCAAATTACCCCAAGTAAGTACCTGTAAACTGCAAATGCAGCAGCTGGTACTTTTATGATGCAAAGAAACATATGTTCCAACAAATTCATAGATGTAGACTGAAATCTAAGGCAGAGAAGAGAAGCAAGTTAAGTTTGTGTTTGACTTGCATGCTATAGCTCCATTAATTTTCATTTCTGCCATATAGAATGAAAACAAGCCCAGTGAAATCTTTTTTATTTCCTTTACCTCATCACTGTAAAGCACAGGAATAACTTTAAATGGCACAGAGATCATCTCCTCCTTGTGCGGGTGTACCAGTGATGTAGTGCTAGGAATTGATGCATGACTGTGACACTGAACACAGCCTTTATAAGCAATCAGAAGTTGGACTACTGGAAAATAAAGATACATGGCATCCATTCTTGGCTCTCATAACACAAAGAATTATATCTAAGCCTCCTTGCTCATGGTAGGATTCAATCTGCCTGTAGCAAAACTTGTAGATGAAGCTCTGACTCCAACAGGTCATGCTCTAAATGGGAACAGCAACTCTTTGAAGTTGCTCAGAGGCTCAAATTGTTAGAAGCAGCCTGAGCCAAGCTGCATGAGTAGCACAGGGCAGGTGAACGCTTAAAGGCAGACATCGTCCTGTGTCATGAGTCTGCAGGTTTTGGCTTCAAGATTCATTAAACCAGAAAATACTGCATCTGTCACAAAAACATGCTACCTCTGAGTATTCACACTGTCTGTAAATTATGCATGGTGCAGTGAGGAGTTATCCACTGATCAAGAAAGATAACTTACAGAGGGGAGAGGATAGACCAGATAAAATTTATAGCTCTTTTTCAAAGTTAGAATAAGAGTAATAAAAGACGTTAAAGGATAACAATTGTTAAATCATTACAGAGTATTCAGTTTTAATTTACTCAGCTTTCAGGGGAGCAGAAGTTGACAATGATCAGTAATGAAGTTAATGCTACTATGGAAATTTCAGTCTTGAAAAGAGAGGAAATCAGCTATGCCCCGTGTTTACATCTTGCAGTTTTATGACAGTATGGTAACTTTATTACACAGCCTAGAACTGCACTTTTTATGTTAAATTTTACATAAATTATTCTCATAGAAGAGTTCACGGTGGCATTGAAGATCAAAAACCTCATCAAAGCGGGCCGTCACACTTCACACTACTCACAAGCTGTGTTTTACAGAACCTACTCATCAGCTTCAAAATGGAGTTTTTCTCCATTTACAGCACTGCATAATTACTTCACACAGTTCCCTAAGATGCAGGTGCCCCCCGTAATTTATTCATTGACATTGATTCACTGAAAATCCCATCCAAGTAACACATGAAGTGAGAAAGTTTACCTTTACTACTTCTTAAGAAAAAAAAAAAAGGTTTAATTAAGCCCTAGTAAAGAAAGAATCAGTAGATCCATACATAATTCAAATCTTCCAAACATCTGATTCTAGTTTACTCTGTAACAACACACTGAAGTAATACATATAACTAAATAAAGCATTTGAGAAAAGCATTTTGAGAAATAATAGCAGGTGATTCTGTGATTCTGTGAATACTGCGATCTGTCCCTACACAGGGACAGAAGTTGATGACTTAATGATTCTTGTGGGTCTCTTCCAACTCAGGACATTCTATGATTCTATTCCACAAAATCTCTCTCTTTCAGATTCAGCTCATGGAAGCCAAAAAAGGAGGCATGAACTGTCAGATCAGCCTTGTTTTCTAGTTTAAAAGCATGACTTTTATCCTCAAAAACTAGTTCAGCAAATTAAATGGGACCTACAGTTTTACAAAGGATGGAGTCCTATGTAGCAAGATTCCCATTTTGTTTGCAGATATACAGCTCTAAGAAAAGTATTCAAGAATAATTTTCTTCCTGCTCACTCTCTAAATCCTCACTGTCACTATGAGATGCTCAGTGCATAATTCAAGGGCTCAGTTTTTATTAATGCTTCTAAGGTGCTCAAAATACTAAAACTGGTATGTAGTATTTCAGTAGGTTTACTTTTGATTACTGTTGATGCCTCTATTGGCAACCATTACTGCCTTGGTTTACTAACGAAAGGCATCTAGTGGTCCTCACCCTAGGTTGCAAGAGACTCCCAATGAATAAAATTAACTTCCTGTGAAGAAGGAAGCTTCTTTCCTAAGACAAAGTCATATATCAGATTTTTGTGCTGTGCTGTTTTAATAAAAGCTTGACTTCTAATCATTTTAAAAGGTATTCTGGAAGAAAAGTCTCCTTGTTATTGATTACATCAATAAAAAGAGCTGTAAAAATTCAAATGAAAAAATACGTTGCCTTAACTCAGTTTTCATTATTTTCAGGATTCAAAAATGACAGAGGAATTTTATTTCCTCTGAAAACCCAGGACCACTGCCATTTGTATTTAAGTAAGTATTGCTGAGCTCCACAGAAAACTCTTTCTGCACTGATTTTTGCTCACACAGGAGTAACAGAAAGTTATAAACCAAGCAAACTTTCCAAACTCCTCTTCATAAAAGCATGTTTTACACAAAGTTCCAAGCAACCAGATCAGGTACAGAACAGGACCATAAAAACATTCAGAGGGATGGAACACTTCTATAAGGAAAGGTTGAGAGAGCTAGGGGTTTTCAGGCTGGAAAAGAGAAGGCACTGGGGAGACCTTACAGCAGCCTTCAAGTACTGAAAGGCTGATGAGGACAGATTCTTTAGCAACATCTGTTGCGACTGGACAAGGGGCAATGGCTTTAAACTAAAACAGGGTGGATTTAAACTACATAAAAGGAAAATTTCTTTTATAGTGAAGGTTGTGAAACACAGACACAAGTTGTGCAGGGAAGTAGTGGAGATTCCACCCCTGGAAACATTCAAGGTCAGGCTGGATGGGGCTCTGAGCAACCTGATTGAGTTGAGGGTGTCCCTGCTCCTAAGGGGGTAGGGGGTTGGACTGGATGACCTGCAAAGATCCCTTGCAACCCCAACTATTTTATGATTCTATGATTACCTGAAACAGAAGCTAATGTGAAAAAACAGCAAGTCAGTAATTGAGATACTTTCCTTTCTATCCATTGTTTTCCTAAAGCTATTAGCTTTGTCTATTACATGCACGAACAAACCTACAAATCTTTAGAGCTTCTGTAAATCAGACAGTGGTCTCTGTGAGCTGCTATTTAAGTACATACCACCTCATTAATTCTCCTGCTGTATCTCCAGCAACATCTGCAGGTATGGTGCTAAATGCAATTTCCTCCTTGTCTTTAAGCATTTTCAAAAACAGATACACTACAACAGGAAGGGGGAGAAAACAACTGGGTCCTCACCTTCCCACCTCTCAGAACTGAGGCCTCACCTGAAAGGTCCTGGGCATGTTTCCCATTATGATCAGCTACAGCAGCTTTTAACACACAAAAACAAACTCTATAAAAGCCTGTAGTGCCTTTTCTTAATAATACCAGTCAGAAGAAGAATAAAAAGGAGCCTGAATTTTGCTACTAGCCATCTCTCTGGATACCATCATCTCCATAGGGATTATAATCTAGAAAAGACATTTTCAGCGTTGTGAAGCACCATGTGAAAGCTCACAATGATACCATTTTGTCCAGAACTATGCAAGTACGCAGATCAAGCTGGTGGTTCCTCAGTTTGGGTTGATGTCAAGTTGAGTGTGCCCTGGCAGCCAGAGTGGCCAAGCACGTCCTGGGATGCAGCAAACGCAGCATCACAAGCCAGCTGAGATGACTGTCCCACTCAGCACTGCACTAATGCACCCCCACCTTGAGCACTGTGTGCAGTTTTGGATGACTCAGTCCAAAAAGGACAGTAAACAAACATAGTTATGAGGAGAGCAGCCAAGATAGAGAAAGGTCTTGAGGGCAAGACTTATGAGGAGTGACTGAGGCCACTTAGCTTGTTCAGCTTGGAAAAGGGAAGGCTTAAGGGCAATCTCATCACAGTCTACAACTTCCTCAAGGGTGGCAGTAGAGGTAAAAGGGGCTGATCTCCCCTCTCCAGTGACCATGGATCAGTCACATGGGAATGGAATTAAGCTGTGTCAAGGGAAGTTCAGAGTGGACATGAGGAAAAGGTTTTTCATGGAAAAGGTAGTTGGTCACTGGAATAGGCTCCCCAAGGAAGCAGTCACAGCATCAAACCCATGTGAGTTCAAGGAGCTTCTGAACAATGCTCTTAGTTTTAAGTAGCGCTGCAAGGAGTATGGATTTGGACTCAGTGATCCTTATGGGTCCCTTCCAACTTGAGACAGGGTATGAATAATCTCCTAACCTTCACTCTAAATGTCCCTTTTCCTAAAACTAACCTTTCTTAAACCCTTCTAATCTACTTACACAATCATGATCTCTGACCCTGCCCTTTATCCTAACACAGTAGTAGATGAGGACAGAAACCTCTGAGCTTCCATTACTTCAGTAGATGCTTAGTGACAAAGAAAAAAAAAGCTGAGACAAGATTTATTATCTAAGCCATTTATTCAGGAGATAGGGAGGTATCAGCCTCCTTAATCTTGTACTTTCTATCTGCTTGGGGTGAGGGTTTTTGTGATTTTCTATTATTTTTCCCCTTCCCATCTATAACAGTTTGTCATCCTGTGTCTGCAAGTTTGGCTAAGCCTCCACTTTCTTTCTGAGCACCCTCTGCTATTGCCACTGACTGTGGTGGCACCAAGTAGCGAAAAGATGATCAACAGTAGCATACATCCTTCTGCATGAAACTCCACCAGCCACCTGGGGACAGCAGATGTTTTTGTTATTGCTCATGCCTTATAGGAGCCAATACTAACCCAGGGAAGGAGCCAATACTAACCCAGGGAAGGAGTCAAAAAATGGAAGCAAGACTTACAGCAGGAATAATACTGTGGTCCAACTGAGGTCACCATTTAACTAAATACAGCATTCACAGGAGGATACAAGTGATTACCAAAATGGTTACACAACCTTTCTGCTTCCTGGAAAGAGTTTTGTTGTTAGAGCAAAATAAAAACCTAACTGTAATACAAAAACACCAGTAGACAGAGTTAAAACCCAGTAGTATCTTTGGCAAGGCTACAGCAACTGGGATACTGGAATAAAAAAAGCTACCAGACAGTAATCGGACTCCAGAAGGAAGATGAAAGTCGCATTGTTTTCACCGTTTACTTTTACAAGTAAACACACAGGAATTGCTGGAACAAATATGCAGACACAGTTTGCTGATGTACAGCTTAGAGGAATGAAGGAGAAAAAACAGATTTCTTAAAATTATTTAAAGCCAAATTTAGATTTGTATCAATATGGAATTCACTTGGAGTCTGCTTCATTACTGCTTCTGAAAAAAAAAATTGTTTTGCATAGTAAATTTAGACAAAATTTAAGAATTTCCAATACTATCATAAAAGGAAACTTGAACACTACAAGAATCCTCACAGGTGAGTATCCATGTGGTTTTAGTTTATGTAGTGAAGTTATCTTTGTAATGCATTAGACACTGGTACTGAACATTACTTTTGGAAAAAAACCTCTGTTGCAGACTTATTGGCATAGAAGTGTTCATGACTTGATAAAAACTAACAGTGAATGAGGCTTTCTTTAACTTGTCCCTTAGAACCACTAACAAAATGAGGTATTATTTATTTTCTATGAAATTAAAATAGTTGCTATATTTAGTGTACAGAAAACATTTCAGTTTTCAGTTTAATTTCTTCCTGGAATGTCATTATTTCACATTATATTTAAAAACAATCTGAAACATGCCTACCTTTTTCTTTTTAAACAAAAGGCTACACACAGCTTTCATTTTCATCTACTGCTTTTGAAATATTCTATTCAGCTCAGCCTATCATTTTCAAAAAGTACTTTAAAAAAACCTTTAAGACTAGCTCAAATATAGCAGGAAGAAGGGAGGAAAATAGAATTAAACAATCCCCATAAATTTATGTTTGAAGGAGGGCAACCTTCCCATCACAAGAGAAACTCTTAACTCCGTAACTCACTTCACCTTGCAGAAAGGGAACTATCAGAGGTGTGAACAAAAATCTTGTTCCTGATTACCAAAACAGTGCAAAGGCCATCCCAACAATTAATTCATGTGAAAAAAGGGCCAATTTCTTGCAAATAGCTTACAGACCTATTACAAATTAACTCAAATTACTCAAATACACCTGATGTCTTGGACATGGGGCATCCCAGCAACGGTGGCATCTGGAGCTCAGAAGAATGCTATCATTACTCAGAGACCTACCAACAGTGATATTTAGCAAAATGATCATCAGTCACCAAAAAAAATACATTTTTAAAAATGTATGATTTTCTGCTGGGCTCTGTACTCCCTGTAATCAGCAAGTTCTGCTGGAATCCAAGGAGGGGAAATTTTTCATCAACACAAGCATACCAATTATGAGAATGTCAGCCCCGTTGGAAGCCAGATTCAAACCAGCCTGTTTATGAGATGGTTGTATAGCAAAACAGCAGATACGACTAAAAATAAAAGGGACACTGAACAGAAAAAGTAAGTTAGAACTAAATACAAGTTGCATGTAAGTCTTAAGTTCCTGCAACAAAACTGTTCCTCATTTCTTCAGTAGGAGTTTAGGGTTGCATCTCTGTTTTCACCATTAATTTGCTCTCCATGTGCACACATCACATGCTATCCAGGCATTTCCAAAAGTCCTGATACATGAACTATGCTTGACAGCACACTCATCCACTGAAATGAATCACCTTTGATGCCAATTACCGATACAATGCACAAACCTGACAACAGAATTTAGCTGATGCCATTGGCAGCTGTTTAGATCATGAACAAAGAATTTCAGAAAGGTCGGTGTTAGACACGACCTATGGGATCATCCAGCCCAAACACCCTGCTACAGCCAGTTGCACAGGATGGCATTCAGGCAGGTTTTGAATATCTCCAGAAAAGGAAATTCCACAGCATCTCTGGGCAACAGGTTCCAGTGCTCCATCACTCTCAGAGGTAAGAGTTTTTTCTCATATTCAGTGGACATTTCTTGTATTCCAGTTTCTGCCCATTGCCCTTAATCCTGCTGATGGGCACCGCTGAAAACAGTCTGGCCTGATCCTTCTGACCTGCATCTTTTAGATACTGATCAGCATTGATAAGATCCCATCTCTGCGTTCTCTAAGTTACATGGAACCAGGTTGCTCAGTCTCTCCTCATAAGTAGATGCTCCAGTCCCCACATCATCTCTGCGGTCTCCCCTGGACTGTTTCCAGTAGTTCCTTGTCTCTCCTCAGATGAGGAGCCCAGCAATGGACACGGGACTCCAGATGGGGGCTCGCTAAGGCAAAGCAGAGGGGGAGGAGAATCTCCCTTGCCCTGCTGGCCACACTCTACTTAATACTCCCCAGGATACCCTTGGCCTTCTTAGCCACAATGGCATGTTGTTGGCTCACCTAATAAAACATTACATCAAGAAGATTAAAACACTTCTACAAAAATTGCCTCATAACTTCTATTAAACCTGAAGTTAGCAAAACACCTTCTGTACTTGGTAAATGACAACTAAACAAACATGAGGTGACTGATTTTGAGAAGATATTCCTGCTGAATCAACCAGGCTTGCTAAGAGTGCTCATACTAAAGAGTGATGCCCTCCCCCAAATGCCACGATACTCTTTTGTATGAAGAGAGATTCTAGCACAGATTATTTACACACTGATATTAGAATTTAACTCTTGAAAGACCCTAAAGTTGTTTAAGGCTCTAGCAGACGTTAATATCCATGTTGTGACAAAACTATCTTAGAAAACAGATTTGCTTATGTTTCCAGTAATTTTGACAAATACATTCAGACACACAAACTACCTCTGATAAATCTGAATCTTTCACAAACTCCTCTGAATCTATAAAATCTGCAGAAGTCCCTGAAGAACTGAATACAGCTTCCTGAAATGAAAAATGCTTTCACTGATGAAAACATGCATACTCCCAAGTGACAGGGGACAGGACAAGAGGGAATGGCCTCAACCTCCACCAGGGGAGGTTCAGGCTGGACATTAGGAAAAAAATTTTCACAGAAAGGGTCATTGGGCACTGGAACAGCGTGCCCAGGGAGGGGGTTGAGTCACCTTCCCTGGAGGGGTTTAAATGAGGGGTGGATGAGGTGCTGAGGGGCATGGTTTAGTGTCTGATAGGAATGGTTGGACTCTATGATCCAGTGGGCCTCTTCCAACCTGGTTGTTCTACGATTCTATGATTGCCTCTACAGCATAGTGTCTATGTGTCCTCTTCCTATTTCTCCTTGCAATCAAAATGTGGCTTGTTAATTTACTGGCTTTGTTTATGATGCAATGATAACACACTACCACCAGGTGACTTCCAGGTATCAAATCAAATTTAAATCCTGATTATTAGAATATACAGAGTAGCAACCTAACTATCAGCACAATAAAAATAGGAGTGATTTGTTTGGCTGCCTTGGTTTTCGGGTTTTTTTAAACTAAAGAAATTCCAAGTCAGTGACCCAGACAATAAAGTTATATGATTCATAAGAATTGGGGATATGAGACAGAAAGTCACACACATTCCCTCCAGGACAAGACAAACATTGTTGCTCTATAAATGACTTCCATATAGCTCTATAAATAACCTTTTCCTTACCTAAGTTGTATTTGGTCCAACATCTGTTATGGCTGGTTTTATCATGCAAATTTTATTATATTCCAAAACTACTCACAACTGATATTTAGCAGTACTACATAAGCATAATCTCAAAGGGGTTTCCTATGTGGCACATACAGAATGAATAAAACTGTGGTCAGCCTTGAGTAGCAGAAAGAGATTATTGCACAATCTTGCATGATTCGTCCCAAAAGGTTCACTAGTTTTACATATATATACACACACCAAGGGTAAAATAAATACCCAGGGTCTACCACAGGAAAATTGGCAGCACTCTGATTTACTTGCTTCTTTGCACAGAAACCATTATGTACAGTTGCATTTTGACTTTGTCCACTGCACTATGAAGACAAATTCAAAACTATTCACCCTGCTGGCTGCTTAGCTCATTTCACTGGATAAAAAGAAACATCATCAAACCACACAGAAAGCTTGCATTGTTTAGCTTGTTCAGTTCTTGTATTTCACAAAGGAATTGCTGTATTTTTTCCTCTGGTGTCTTTCAGAGCCAAAACAATTCAGATAGTAAGCAACCATTGCTTTATGGCCACATATCAGTCATGAAGCTCACTTAGTTCTATGGCTTCAGTCTGGGAACACAAATACATTTTCTAATTATAAAAGTAATACCTGTAGTTCTGGAACCACTGCTAAACAGTGACCATTAGCCCACGGTACTTCTGCAAGACGAATGTAAATTAAGTGTCTCTGGTTTTCTATAAATGTGTTCAAGAGTTCTATGACTAAATCCAGATGCAGAGAGATTTCATTTTTGTAGGACAGAAAAGAAAAAGATAACTGAAAACATAGTCAGCTACGTACGTAAAGCACCTATTAAAAATATTTAAACAGATTTTATTACAATCTTCCTTGAAGGCTTTCACTACTGTCATGACCAGTTTACATTCAACAAAACTTGGCAGCTTTGTCCTTTCTCATTTCAAGGGCTGATAGATTGCTACCAGAGCAAACAAGAATAAAAAGCGATACTTTAAGTGAACCAAGAGGTCGGAGATTTTACTTTAAACAAATGCCATTACACAAATCACAAGTGAAGCTATAGCAGGCCAAAAGTAGTTACCACCAGTAACTAGTGAAATAAAACTTAAAAAAAAAAATAAAATATATACATATATATATATAGTAGAAAGATAGTTCTACCTTCATAAAACGCAAACAACTTGGGGGATGTAGCCTCTACAACACACTACTTTGTAAATTTTAGAATAGCCACATTAGACAATAAGGATATTTATACAAACAGGATAAGCTGTTGATTACACTATTTGTTTGCTCATTCAAAACAACAAAGAAGCACTTGCACACAAGTTTTTAATTCAAAGACAGCCTTCTGAACTGGACTTCCTTCAGGTCAAGTCCACTTGTTCTAAAATGAGAAAATAAAATATTCACCATTTCAGCCTGACTCGTAGTCAAATTGGTTCTTTTGTTAATAGTCAAAATTGTCTTGGCAACCAAAAGAAAACTTCATGAAAGGATAAGGGCTAAAAATTGTTGCAACCATATTTCTTAGTCCAAGTACCAAGTTAGTTGCATGACATCACTTCTGCCTGTATATCCACCTTTACTCTGCTTCTGTAGAGACTGTAAATTTCAACCATGTCCTCATTTCCCCCCGCTTCCTTAAAGAGGAGAAAGAGGAAAGCAAAAACAAGTCTCATGAAATTCGAGCTGGTTGCTAACCAAGTTTTGGCAGTGTTTTTGTAAGGCGTTGCCTCATCACAAGAAGTCCTGGAGCACAGCAGCCATTTATAAACAGATTACCAATTTAATTCTTTGATTAATTCCTTGGGTCTGCTATGAGCAACTCAGTGGTTGAACGTAATAAAATAAGAGCAGATGGACAGCTCCCAGAGACAGCAAAACTGCACAAAGCCAGAACCAGAGCTTCATCCACATACAAATCTTAGAACTCTAAGCCCAAGAAAAAGTTGCTCTTGCTATGAAATTAATTTCACACTTTTAGGAGACATGTATCCAAAAGTATTCTCTGTCAAAAAATGAAAACCATACAGTTCATCTTGAAGATCCTGTGAAGAGTGGCTGAAATCAATCTGGATTCCTGCTTGCCATGCTAAAGACCAAAGTTGTTTTTACTTCTACCCCAAGAATTGTTACTACAGTCTGAGAAGAGAATAAATTCAGTCTCACAGATGAGAGAATAAAATCTCTGCAGTCCAAACATGAATTTACTTTTCCATATAGAGTTCCAGAAAGCAGGAGGGCTATACCTTCGGGAAAAAAGTTCTCCTGGGAGAGTTGTGAGGATCTGGCCCAGGTTGCCCAGAGAAGTTGTGGTTGTCCCTTCCCCCAAGAGGTTAAACGTCAGGTTGGATGGGGCTTTGAGCAACCTGATCCAGTGGGAGGTGTCACTCCCAATGGCAAGGGTGTTCGAACTGGATGGGCTTTAAGGTCCGTTTCAACCCAAACCGTTCTATGATTCTAATTTCCAATTAAATACAGAGTACTGCAACACTTCTCCTCAGAGATTTTTGATGTCTACGAAAGCAACACCATCTCACAATTTAAGGAAATCGGCTAGCTGCCTGAGAACTATACAAAAGCAGTTTGTGTTTCACTCTGTAGGCTACCAAAAAGAATAAGAGGTGAATATTAGTCTAAAGGCAATAACTAGGAGCACCGAACACTTTGATGTACTATGATTTCTGAACACTCAGATTCCATCTTATGCCTCAGCTTTGCTAAAATCCAGCACTCAAACTGAACTACCACTCTGTCAGCCAGTACTGTAAACAACTGACCATGCTAGCCATGAATTGCAAAAAGAAAAGTGATATGCTGAATCCTTAATACATGCTAAGGAAAGTACTTATTTAACCATGGAAACCTAAAAACCTCCTTGAGCATTTTTGAAGCATTACTCTAACATCAACTAAGTTAACACCAACAAACAAAAGCTGGAAATTTCTAAACAGTCCTTTGATAGCAGTTTATTTAATTTTTAGTGACAACACTTTTGAAAGGTATGTTTATAAAACAGAGAAGGCTCTTTGCGGAAGTTCTACAACACAATACTTTGATGTTTCTTATATCAATATGCCTCAGAGAACAGCTCTACATCAGATTACACACATATTGGAACTTATTGAGCTAGTTAAGAATCTTAACTCCCATTGTTATTATTCTATTCAAAAATTTTTTATATTTCACAGATTATTTTTTTTACTGCTCCTAGATTAGATGAAGAATACGATGCATCAATATCTGATTGAATTACAAACACTGAGATTTGGTTCACTGAACTCAAATAGTACTCATTCAATATTTAAAAGTTAATGAACAAAAGGGTCCTATTTGGTGGTTTTGCGGTATTGTTTTCGTTGTTTGGTTGGGGTTTTTTCCTTTGCAGCTAGCACTGCTGTTCTACTTAATGACAGCTAAAAATCCTAGGGTCTGTGAAGGGGCAACAAGAAACGTCTTTATAACATGGGAAAACACTACGGAGACATTTTAATACTTTTTTTGAATCAACAAACAACTTGTTTGAATCTCATTCTGTAAAATGACACTAGAGGTTTCCACAGTATGAAGAATTCTCTCCCACATTAGCGTTATATTCTTCTAACATTTTCAAAACACACTTCTGAGTTACACTTCATATCTATATTCACTGGCAATAAAAGCAACAATGTATGGCTCTAATCATAAAAATAAAAGAATGTTAATACATCAGCCTTTTTCTCTTTTCCCCTTATAATGGAAAAAGAAATTACACTATTTGGAACCGATAAAATAGAGCAATGACAGTGATTCTACTTCATTTTCTCTCTGAAAAGCTATTTAGTGACCTATTCCAAAACACAAAAAAAAAAAAAACCCAAACCACGCAAGTGCATCTATTCTTGAAAGTTCCCTCTTCTACAATTAGCTGTACCTTGACTTTTTTACAAATAGAATTCAACGTTAAGGACCACTTTTACAACAAAACATGTACAAGTAAACTTTTTGCTAAGTTTTAAATTGTTCCAGCAACTGTGATGTATTATTCAATAATGCAATGTAGCCATTAGTTGTCAGGCTAACAAGAACTGACAAGAAATGAAAGCATACTACAGTGATGTAATAAATGCACTGCTACATAATTATCTATGAGAAGAAAATGTTTAACTTTTCATTAGTTCTACCTAAAGAAAATACAAAACATTCCCTAACACAGGACAAGCAAAAAACCAAACACTAGAGGAGTTGGATTTTATTGATCAAGCAATAGCATCTTCTGTCGAGTTTTAATTTGCTTAGGTAACATGTTCTGTGATAACTGAATACAGAGGTGTGTGGAAAAGAGCAGAAATGAAGAAATTTCCTCCTCAGTCTGACTGCTCTAGTGGAGATTTGGGATGTGTAGTAAAGAAAATATTGATCTGAAAGTCTTAAGCAGTTGTGCATCACTGATAAAGCTTCTGCACCTGCATGGCCTGAACAAGAGAAAAGCAAAAATTTCTCCTCTCACACGTGGAAATACATGTGTCTACTAATCACCTGCAAAACAGAAGTGTTTGAAAACAACCTTAAATTCACAATGTTTACAAACTTGTTCAGAAACGTTAATAGCAGTTACCTTTGTCGTGAACTTTATTCTGTATCACTTTGGATTTGTATCAAACTTTGCACCTATACCGTAAATTAGTTGTTACAAATAAATGGTTTTGATCAGAGCACTCCACTCAGAGCTGAAAAAACTGAAGCTTGATGCCATATAGATGCTATGAAATTGTGTGAGTTCAAAAAGAAACTGGAAAAAAAAACCCCAAACAAACTTATGGGAGAGGAATCAGCCATGAGTTGTTCAATGCACATCAACTATATTAGGCTCAGAAGAATCACTTGGTTGCAAACAGCTATGATCTGGACAGGAATAGGAAAGATGATTATATACACCAGCCTTCCTTAAAATATTCTTCTGTTGGCACCCATTTTTAGCTACTATTTGCTAAAGAATAGTTGGTTATACAGCTCAAACACAAACCTTTTCATTATCACTATAACGTAATGATTAAATTATTTAAAATATCATTTTGCTTTGGTTTAGCTATATTCAAAAGGAAGAAAGCAGGGCAACCAAAATCTTGGAATTAGTAAAGCTAAAAGGATCATAATAGTCACTCACTGCAACACATACACACAGGGTATTGCAAGTTACACACATGGCTGCATGTCAAGGAATATGCTCCTATTAGCCAGAACACAGATAGAAACAAAAAGAGGTAAAGAGGACGAAACATCAATGAAATCTGGTAACTTAAAGCCCAGAAAGAGCCTTTACAGACTTGTGTTCAAATTGTCTTCACATCTGCTTTGCATGCATACCTATACCCAATTATTTTACAGAGATATAGACCACATGCATCAAATCTGGTGCTCTTATCTCTTTCGTTTCCCATACTTCACATGTCCCTCTTTTAAATTGTCCTTAAACAAACGTTAAGGAAAACATTCTAATTAACTCAGTTTTAGAAAGGCTGCAATTGAAAGTGTCATTCCATAACTGAGGAACAGCTGGCTGTTGCTGTGATAATGATACAGCAAATGAAGATCTTTTCCACTGAACATGTCACTACCCCTGATTATAGGTTAAATTCACAGAATTAAAACCCCATTCATAAGGATTTGCAAGCCTGAGCTTAAATCTTGTCTTCCATATGTGCCTGTCTGACAGAAGAGTGGACACTGATCCACAACTGCCCACAAGAGCAAGCAGAACAAAAATGTAGCCATCAGGAACATCTTTAAACTATAAATGTTTATTAACTGAGAGACAGTGCACACTGTGCACATTATTGCACTCTAGCAAAATGACTGTCACCAGGAAAACGACAAAAGCCTTAAAATTACCTTACCTACTATATAACATTTGAGCAATACAACGTTTTCCTAAGCAATTTTAGGCCACTGCTCATCATATATTTATTTCTTTAAGTATTACAAGATAACTGTTTCTGCACTCAGAAATAAGCATTTCCTTTACCCATCGTTTCCATTTTATAGTGATTTAATTTTAACAAGAGGCATAGAAAGGAAAATGTACTCAAACTGTGTTTTTAACATATTTTGATACGTTAAAAAACCCAACTGTGCATAAGAATGTATTTGTAGTTGGTTCACAATGCAAATGATCCTAAACTCTACTTTTCCTACATCTGAAAGATAGCATCCTGACCTAAGTGCAGTTAACACTGACTAGCTGCAGAACTTTGGTCTGAAATATAGAATCAAATTTCTAAAGGGCTTTCTTTAATGCATACACAAATGAAGATTCACACTGGAGCATGTGTTCCAACTGATTTTAGTAAGTATTAATGTGTTTTAGTCTGCAGTACACCAATATTACATTTGCCATCCACTGCTGATGCTACATACATCATATTGCCCACTGAAGTTGGGCTGCAGTCTAGAATATAACTGGCTGACTGAAAAAACTAAAGTGTTGACTGGTCCCTGAATTACTTGAACATTGCGAAGTGAAAATGTTACCTTTAAAAGTAGCAAAGGAAGACCTAAAGTACAGAAAACTCAAATCCATAATCATTACATAGTGGTGGATCGCAAAAGACCAATAATTAAAAAAAGAAATGGTCATGAAATCAAGAACAAATGGGATAAAAATTAGAAGCAAGTCTAAGGAGACAAATCCTGCTGGTCAAATTTATATAGGTACTTATTTCTACTGAAGCAACACTGTAGTAAGATAAGATATTTCAGCTGCAAAAGAACCAGTAACTGTTGCATTCCTGCATTTTTAAATTAAATGTCTGCACTTCTTTTTTCCCTACTCCCTCCCCCCCTCCCCCTGGGGGGGGCTTCAGAGGTTTTTTTTATTTGTTTGTGGGGGGGTTTGGTTTGGGCACTTTTTGAGGCACAGGTGTCTTATTTTATTTTGGTTTTTTAAGGAGAAGGGATTTTTGCATAGTTAAGGATAAGATCTAAAACCCTGACAGTAAACAGGAGATAGAAAATAAGAAGATGGAAAACCAGGAGAATCGAGGCACTCCTCCAGTCATGTCAAGAATGAGAGGCCTTCATGTAAGTTTTCAGTATGAAAATTCATGAATGAAATCTAAGAAATAAAAAAAAACCCCACACCGACAAAAAACCTAGTGTATGCAAACTTTCCAGTTAATACTTAATTGTGAATTTAACAAATACACATGCAAACACGTGCATTTATATATGTGCATGTATATATACACATAAGCACACACATGGCAGGTATAAAATTTTAGACCCCGGGCAACACAAATCTGGTTTCCTACAGAACAAATCTTCATCATTGCCTAGCAACCAGAGCTATTTTTATGTCAAACTGCAATAATTCAATATTTTAGCTGCCTTGGCTAAGACTTAGGAGTATGGGAGATCACTTAATTCCCATCTCTTCCCATTTGCCCCTCCAACACTCTGACATTTGAACTTTTCAAAACCAAAATTCAGTCCTGCACAGAAGCCACATCAGGACAATTTCAGCATACAAGTCTAAAGAAAATCCTGACTGACAGGAAAAGACACTATTCCACAAACACTCCTTTCCTTCCATGTATGGGTATGGTTTACTTTGATTCATTCTTCCTATTTTCAGAACCCTCTATATGTTCTGATGGACTAACAGGTTAATGCTGTGCAACAATATGTAGCACTAGTTATGGTTTTAAGGTCCAAATAAGTCAAAACAGTAGAGCCTTGAATATAAAAGGCAATTTACTGAACACTATAAGCCATTGTATCACACTTTAATTAAAAAAACTCACTAGAAAAAAAAAAGATTAACCCTGTGATTTTATGCAGGCAAGTTAAATGAAACTGAAATTCTCTCACAAGGACTATAACACAAAGATGACAGAGGATGGGATGGGAGTTTAAATCCAAATAATAAACATGATGCTTTCTCAAATCCAAATCCCATTTCTGTCAACAAGAAAAGGCTAGATATATATTGTGAGAACACCATCCCTGCAAATACGTAAGGAAGGTATGAGAGAGAAGGTATTAGAAGACTTGCTCCTGCATAATCAAACTGCTTGTGCTATCTTGAAGACAGTCTTCCACATTTTCTAGTGCATCTCAACTTAGATTTTTTTTGCTTTTTTTAACACACTCTACTGCTCAGTTTTGTGGGAAAAGAATATATGGGGGAAAAAAGTATATTGGGTTTGCATGTGGATTTTAATTATAGTTCTGCACTATGTGATTCACAGAGACAAGGGGTTGAAGCCCCACAATGGGCACCAAGAACTACAGTGGGTGAACCTTTGCTGGATGCCAGGTGCTCACCAAGGTGCTCTATCATGCCCTTCCCACAGCAGGACAAGGAGGGGAGAGGAAAAATGAAGTGGACCAAAAAAAAAAAAAAAAATCACAGGTCAAGATAAAGGCTGTTTAATAAGGCAAAAGCAAAGGCCATAGAAGCAAAGGTAAACAAAATGGCGTCAAGTTGCACCAGGGTAGGTTCAGATTAGACATCAGGAAAAAAAATTCTTCACTGAAAGGGGTTCTTGGGCACTGGAATGGACTCTCAAGGGAGGTGGTATAGCCACCATCTCTGGAGAAATTTAAAGGATGGGTAGATGAGGTGTTCAGGGATATAGTTTAGTAGTGGATAGGTATGGTTGGACTTGATGATCTCAAAGGTCCTTTCCTACTAAATGATTCCATAAAAATATTTACTCTCTACTTCCCATCAGAAGGTGATATCCATTCACTTCCTGGGAAGTAAGATACCAGTACACATAGCAGCTGCTCCAGAAGACAAAAGTCATAATAATGAATGCCATTGCCTCCCCCTCTCCTTTCTCTTAGCTTTTATTGCTGAGGAGACCTAGCATGGTATGGAACGTCCTTTCAGTCTGAGTCAACTGTCCTGGCTATGTCTCCTCCCAAGATCTTGCCCACTCCCCCGCCTACTGAAGGGGCAAGTTGGAGAGACAACCTGAATGCTGTGTGAGCACTGCTTAGCAGCAGCTAAACCACCAACGTGTTATCACCACTTTTCCTGCTACCAATAGAGAGCACAGCATTGTGGGGAAAATTAACACTATCCCAGACAGGCCAAATACAATGGGAAACACAAGTTTTGTATTTAAGTGAAAGACAAAATTCTGCTGCATCTATGCTGCATCAGAAGCTAAAACAACATCTCTATGGCAATTCTCATGAGGAAAAACTCTAAGAGCTGTTGACGTTACATAATCTGAAAACACACAAGACTGAAATCCCTGAGAGAAAGATGAACCAAAATACAGCCTTTACCTACAACTCTCCACACATCATAAATACAGGCAATAAATATACAGAAAAGTACACAAAAGCATTCTCCTGCCAAGGTTGCCACTTCTGAAGGCTGGAGCACCTCCCATCTGAGGACAGGCTGAGAAATTTGGGCTTGTTCAACCTAGAGAAGAGAAAGCTCTGGGAAGAAGAGAAGCCTTCCAGTACTGAAAGGGGCTCCAAGAAACCTGAGAAGGTGGGCTTCTTATCAGGGAGTGCAGGGATAGGATGAGGGAGAATGGTTTTAAGCTGAAACAGGGGAGATTTAGATGAGATATTAGGAAAACGTGTTTCTTTGTGAGGGTGGTGAGGCACTGGCCCAGGGAAGCAGTGGCTGCCCCATCCCTGGAGGTGTTCAAGGCCAGGTTGGATGGGGCTTTGAGCACCGTGAACCAATGGGAGGTGCCCCGTCCATGGCTGGGGGGGTGGAACTGGATGGGATTTAAGGTCCCTTTCAACTCCAAACATTCTAGGATTTTATTATTTCAACCAAAGAATACACTTTGGTCTTAGTGTACAACCCTCTTCAGGTAAGAACATGAAAACTAGCCCACTATAATTCCAAGAGGTTCCTCTTAGTTAAAGTATCATTTGTAGAAACAAGGAAACTGGAGCACAATGAAGTTTAGACACATCCCACTGACACTAGGGTAACCGAGTTTCAGTGCTGAGTTCCAAGAGTGCAAAGAACCTAATTTCAAAACTGTGAGTGGTTAGGAGATAGCACAGAACAGAATATCAGGAAAACGTGGATAATTGCCAATTAATAATTAATTTGTTTGGGGTTTTTTTGTTTTGCTTTGTTTTTTTGCTAACATGCACAAAGCAGCCATTATGTAGAAACCAATCAACTCCAGATCTTTTCTTTTTTCAGTACTATAAAGTCTGTACACAGCTGCTTTACTCCATAGGGGGGTTCCCAGAAATAGGTTTAGACAAGGCTGCTTTTCTCAGCTGGTCTTTCTGATGCTGTAATTCTTTCCATGGCACTTCCAGGAAAGTACCAGTTGATGGAAAAATGCTACTGAAGCCTAAAAAACACGGTCAGTCATATTTCAGGGGAAAAAAATTATAATTCACTAGAAAAGCCTATAGATCTATATAAAAGAAAAAAAAAGTAAGAACTATTTGATTTTTTAAAATATTCCAGTTTATCCTCCAGCAGTACTTTTAGTAGATATTAGCACTGTATTCTCTAAAAGAGGTAAAGGGCATTAAGACAACATGTTCCTGATGCTTATATAAAAATCACCTGTAAAACACAGCATAAAAACATAATTCAGAGAATTCAGAGACCAGGACAAGGAGGCAAAGAAGACATAGACAAATAAATTCTAATTAGAATTCCAGCTGACATAGTCAAGACAAATTTCCTGGGCTACACAGCAGGCAATATTTTATTTTCTTCCCTAAAATGAAAATATATCAAACGTTATGTGTACCAACTCTGTTTGGGATCTCCAAGCACCATCAGGGCTTCTGAAAAATGAGGCAATGTAGAAGTATATTATTAGATGCAATACTCGTCCCTCAAGAACTCAAGAGTTTCAAAAACATAAATCAGAAAGAATTAAGAGCCTCAAAGAAGAAAACTATTACAGCCAACAAAGAATTCCCATCCCTTTCTCCATCCATGAGCCTCTGTTATTTTTTCCAGCTGTTGCTCGTCTATGCCTTATTAGCAAATCTATGGTGGAAAGTTGACATACCATTTTCTCAATTGCGACATTACACCACTTGCGCCTCCTTTTTTTTGTTGTTCTTGGAAGATTCAACATAAAAGCCATGTCAAAAAGCACAAGTCTCTAAGCCATGTCATCCTTGCAGTTACATATACACATTTACCAAAAACATTTAAAATATTTCTCACACAGAGGTAAAAAAAAGTTTAACGATACAAACTTTTTCCCCTGGTTCAGATCACAGAATCATTAAGGTTGGAAAAGACCTTAAGACCATCCAAGTCCAACTATCAGTCCAGCACCATTGTACCTACTAAATAATGTCCCAAAGTACCACATTCAGTGGTTGTTTATTAATATATGAAAAGTACTTTGAATATATCCTAATGTAAAAGGTCCACTTCAGGATCTTCAGGTATTATTATAATAGCAAATCATAGCCTCTTCTGGCAGCTCTGTTCTTTCAGCAAAGAAGATAAAATGTTCTCAAACTATCCAATCATTTGCCAGAGAAATAGCTTAGTTTTCAGTTTATTCAAGTCTAGATTTCTATTATTAAATGTATCTTCCACAACACTGATGTGCATGTGGCAGAGTAAATGAGGAGTAATGCCAAAAGAAACTGTAGAAGAAAAATAATAAAGACACACGTCAGCAGCCAAATGACTTTACAAGTCAAATGTGTAAAATAAGTTCCAACAGGTCTGTAAGCCTTCTGGCCCCAGTGACATTTATTTTAAAAAATAGTCATAGTATCAGTAATGAGGAGCATCTGTATTAATTGTTTGGAGGTTTGTTTTGGTTTTATTTTTTCTTTATATTTCTTCTATTTTCCCCTTTTGAATACTGTCTGTTCCAGTCTTGCTAGGCAACAAAACGATAATTTCATTCTTCACCAGGAATATCAAGGAGTATAAATTCCTTGGCTACAGTACTGATCAACAGATATAGTCATGTATCATTCTTAAATTTGCCTTTAAAAGAATACAGATGTTCTTCAAGGAATCAGCAGAGGATATTAAAAATTAATAGCTTCAACAAATAATAAATAAACTGAACAACATCATTTGATTATTTTGTCTATAAAATAACAAATACATTTTTTAAAAAATCAAATGAACATCTACACATTTTAACACAACATTTTTAACTACTGCTACCTTGGTCATTCAAGCCTGCAAAGTAGAAAAACTAGGTCAGGCCATATTATTTCATTTATATAATTCTGTTTTTCTCTTCCCATTCAGTTTTTATTCTTTTGTGGCTTCAACCCAAAGAAACATGGTTTCAAGAGATGAATTGTATTTGTGGAGCTTAGGGGTTTTTTTTCTAATTCTGTATGATTGGCTAAAGAACAAGTCAACTTCAGCCTAACACAAGATGGGGTTCACAGTAAACAGGGGGTTCTGAATAAGAACAAAAATATACAGGTTGACTTGCAATCATTCTTCTCATGAAAACAGAAAGCATGCCAAGAAAGACCAGTGTTTCTCTCACAGCAGTGAAAGTTGCAGCAGCAGGGACCAAGTCCCACATCTTCATAGTTAGAACTTTCCATTAAGAGGGCTCACAATGAATAAGTCCTGTAGGTAAGAGTTTTAGGATTTGCTCCTTAAATATTTTAAGGAAAAAATCAATATCTTCCCTATGACAGACAGTTCACAGAATGGTTTGGGTGCAAAAAGACGTTACAGATTACACAGTTCCAACACCCCTGCCATGGCCAGAGACACCTCCCACTGGATCAGGTTGCTCAAAGCCCCATCCAACCTGGCCTTGGACACCTCCAGGGATGGGGCAGCCACCGCTGCTCCGGGCAACCTGTGCCACTGCTTCACCACCCTCGTCACCAGCAGAGACAGCACGTGATTAATTGATCACAACCCCCATTCCCTGTCTCCCTGTGCAACTTGGAAAGACAAGGTAGAAAATTCAGAAGTAAAGTTGAGTCTGGGAAGAGGAAATGGGTGTGGAGGAGGCGTTGTAAGATTTGGGTTTTTTTAATTCATAATCAATCAAATCAGAGTAGGGCAAACTATTTTCCCCAAGTCAAGACTTTTGCCCATGATGGTAATTGCAGAGCACTCTCTCCATGTCCTCATCTCAACCTGTAAGCCCTTTGTTATACCTTCTCTCCCCTGTTCAGCTGAGGAGGGGACTGATGGAGGAACTTCAGCAGGTACATGATGATCACCCAGGGCCTACCCACCACAGTGATAGAGCAGAAAAGTTTATTCCTGGCTATGCCACCAAGAAGAGTATTCTCCAATGCTTATGCAGAACAAATGCGCACCACAGCTGTCTAATAGCTAGAAAGGTAATTGAGCTTTTGAAAACTCTTGAAGTAGCGCAAAAGATTATAAAGTGCTAAATGAAGTACACAGCTGAATTCCTAAGAATGGGCCTTAACCTAGAATCACAGGTTAATTTCACATATTAAAAGTCACACAAGAAATTGTTATTAGTAGCAGTTAAAACATATTCTGCTTGAACAATGCAATCACAAACTGTATGGAAGTTAATTTCTGGTGCCCTTACTCTGCCACTTCTAGCTACAGAATAAATTATGTATGTTCCACAATAAATAAAATAACAGTGCTTATTCAGTGAGCAGCATGTATGTCTGTATTGTCCACATAAACAAGGGTAAATCTCAAACAGGAAAGCAAGTCGGGAGAGACTTAATTGGCATCCCACCGAGTTCTTGGCTTCAGCAATTCAGAAGCTCTAACACTGCTATTTCTTCTGTATAAATTTTTCAAAGGAGACAGGATCAAAGTCCTTTCCATTCTGCAGGTACCTCACAGCTTTCATCCTAACTAAATACAAAAATAGTTAGAAATGGTATTCTGCAATGGCAGCCAGACAGACTGAGAGAGGGAACATTTAATCCAATTACATGCACCTCATAATACGACTGGCAAACTCTGGAGAACCAAATCCAAACTGATACATATCCAGCAGAGACAAATTAGGGTGCAAGACAGGGAAATATCACTTTTTACAGACTCGGATGTTGAAGTAAGACCTCAAGTGGAAAATACTGCAAATCTGTTTTCCCTCCCTCCCACTCGCTCAGCCTGAACAGCAAATCTGGGAATTTAATGTAAACAGGTTTTTGCTCAGGAACAAAGAAGAAAGTGGAACACTGCTTTTTCACTGCACATACCATGTAGACGTATCAGAGAATGCTTTGGGTTGGAAGGGACCTTTACAGGTTACCTAGCCTAAACCCCAAACATATCCATAGACTATATGTGGGTTTGGCTTTCCTCAGTTCATTAGGAGCTCACATTCCTATCTGAAGGTAATTCTTCATCACAGATGGACTGCCTCTGCGATCTACTGCCTGACTTCTTAGTGAGGAGCTTCACTTGCTAATCAGAGCTCTGGTGCAAGGTCTCTTCCTGAAAGTTAATTGGGAATCAATAACACAACTGGATAATGACACAGGCTCGTTGATTTAACGTGCATGCATTTTATTCATCCAACTTCAAACCAGCAAGCTTCCTGCAGAAGGGTTAGAACACATTGCTTTTTATTGAACCAAAAGATGGAAAACTACCAGATTCTAAACGCTAGTTTTAATTTAAGGAAGAAAGAAAAGAACAAAAGAAAGGTCAAAGTAGTTACAAGGATCAACTTTTTCTGTCAGGATCACAGATACTTGAGCTGTTATCTTTGTGTTTCACTTTTAAATGAAAAGCCAAAATCTATTTCTGTAAAATTGAATGAAATGGGGGGGTCCACTTGGAGGGTTTTGGTTGTTGTTTTTGTTTGTTTAGGGGTTTTATTTAGGGTAATTTTGTTGGATTTGTTCATTTGTTTTACACATTGGATAATTTATTACTACAGAAAGGGGTAAAAAGCAAGCACATTAAACTCTCTGTGGAATGGTAGGCATGACAGGCTTTCATGTCATGTCCTATCACCACTAGCATGACATGCATCATTTAATTACACAGATTAGGTGTATCTAATTAAAAAGTAATAATTACACATTGAGTTTTAAAATGGGTTTTCAAGTCAGTGAGCACAAAGGTAGGATACAACAGTATATATGTTATGGGGGTTGAAGGAAACAATGAAAGTTATAAACTAGAATGATAAAGTTATCTAGAGGAACAAGACTGAGGTCTCCGCTGAGACTCCCTAAATAGAACAATATTTGAAATTAATTCTGCTATGAATAAGCAGAATTGTAATACAATAATTGTAATTTACATTGCCACAGCACTGTCATTTTGCATAAACAAACAGATTAGTGTTATGGCATCTCCATGCAGGAATTAGAACGCTTCATAATAGCTCATGTTTCTCTATTTCCTAAAGAGATCCAAAATCCCTCTATTTAGTCAGATCTTTTCTTAATATTGAACCATTTACGGACAGCAGAGAGCAAAAGTCTTCTTCAGCAAGAGTTAATATTTTCAGGCTACAGCACTTAAAGATTGGTGATTCTTAGTATCTGCAACTAAACTAAAATAGACTTGGAGGAGGATCATCACAGGAAATAATGGAACCAAGAGTTACACCTTAGTATTCAGAAATCGTTTTCATTACCAAACTGAAAAGCATACAGAAATAACATTGGTCAAAAAGTCTAGTGATAACAAAGATGTTGAGCTGTTGAAGGGTAAGCACCAAGAATCCCTTACAGTGGCAACCTTAAGCCACAAAGTCCAGCTTATCTTATCTACTGGCCCACATGACAGTAGACACTGGAAAAGATGTCTGGCGACAGAGAGATCAAAGGCAATTCTGACTTAGAATTTTGCAACTGAGCATAGAGAAAAAGAAGAAAGAGTCTCTACTTTTGCCCAACGAGAGCCCAACCATTCCTATGCTGAAGGAGACTGTTTAGAGAAAATCTAGCAGGCTTCTAAATGGACTGGAAAAGAAAAGTTGTATCTCTCGGACAGGATGAAAGTGTTTTAAGATATGTAATTCACATTAAGAGATGGCACAGATGAAGCATGTCTATGCTAAATATACTACTAAATAGTGATGTTGCAAATACGTTTAGTTTGGCTAATGCTAAAAGTGATGTTTCTCTCCCTAAAAATCACTTCTATTTTCTCAGCCTTCCTTTCTTCTTACTATACTTTAAGTTCTCGTAATATAACCACAAATTACAATTCAGTTCAGCAATCAACTTTAGGGGCTCTAATACTTCTTTCCAGTAAACTATTCTATACGTCTTAACTTCCTTTAATATCCACTAGGAAAAACATCAAAACTTTTCACTATGGCTTTATTTCACTTCACTTGGAGTATTTAAAAATGTAGAAGTGACTAAATCATTGTTTCTACTTTATAGATAATGAATTGTTCTTTTTATTAAACAGAGTATTTCATGAGGCAAAACCGTAACATATATCTTGAAAATGTGTAATTAACATCATACGCTGTGCATCCTGCTGCAAAAGGCAATCGGAGGAAAGAAACTAAACTGATTTGAAATAATAATTTGGAAGTCATAAATCTCCTTATTGTTCATACATGAAGATTTCACATTCTCTTAAGCAAAGGGGAGGTTTCTCAAGTACTCTCTAAGGTTGTCAGCACTGAAGGAAACCAATTGCTTTAGTATTTCCTTAGAGGCTAAGAAACACTTCAAGTACGGGGTCACTTCAACATGGGACATGTCCTCTAGTGGAACACTTAGCTAAAACCATGTATTAACAGAGAAAGAATCAAATTATGAAACAGAAAGAGCTACTGCCATTGCCTCTACAGTTTAGTACAGATAAGAAACGATTACTGGTGATGAAATGATAATGCCGGTTTTCAATTCTTCAGCCAAGCCTAAGATTTTCTTTTCGTCTTCCTCTGTAGTACATGAAATTAAAGTAATCACAAAATAACACATAAGACTGATTGATACGTGTCCCCTCTGGCAAGGATTCGGCTTGCACAAACCTTTCTGCGTTTGACAGTTTCAGAAATGCTCACCTCATGATTGCAAAGGAATTCAACAATCCAAGGAAAATAAACTAACCTTAATCGGCAAAATATTTACAATATTTTCTTTATTTTCAGGTTCATGATCAAAAAACATTTATTTATTTGTAAGTGGATTTAGCTGTGACCACATTTGGTCACAGCAAATGAGCGAGCAAATTGGGTTCCTTCTCAGTGCTGGCCCTAATCATAACATCCTCACTGCCAGCCAGCCTTATCGGTCTCATCAATCTTATCTCTACTGGCCTGTCAGGGAGAGAATGGGGACATAAAACATCACTTCGTAATAACCAAGATAAAGCTTATCAGTAACTTAAACCTAAAAAAGAAAAAAAAAAAAAAAAAAAAAATAAAAAAAAAAAAAAAAAAAAAAAAGAAGAGGGGGGGGGGGGGGGGGCGCACGAGGACACAGGGACACAACACCACCACACTAAACCACCCAGGAAAACATTCTTCAGTAGGTCTACTGGTGGTAATTAACATATTTTAAACTTCCAATATCATTCTATACGGATGTCCACAGGACAGCCTAATGCTACAAGGAGATGAAGAGCTTCATTCAGGAATATAAAACTTCTCCTGTATACATGCTATTCCTGCAGTCTTGTTAACTGTAGTCTATGCAAATTAACTTGTTCTAAGGAGCTGTTATCAGATAACTATCTGCAGGAGCAAATTGGAAGCAATGTTTCCATGATCAATTACTCACTCAAACATCTGATAAATTCTATTTATTTAAGGCATTAGGAGGGCCTCCACTACAGTATGACAGTACAGTTCTTCATAAATCATTCTTTACAAAGCTGCAAGATCATAGCACCAGGCAGGAAATACTGGAATCATGTTCCAGTCTAATCCCATACAGGTTGCCTAGGTAAGGACACCAGCATTTTCCCAAAGAAAACACTGCTCAATATTAGGCAGCTTCCTAGTTCTTGAGTTCCATTAATTTGCACTCATTCACTCAATAGCCTCAAGGATTTGTAAGTAATTCAGGTTGTCCGAGAAATTAGCTTAACTCAGTAAATACAGAATTTAATGTCTGCTTCATTGCTGACACTATTTTAAGTTAAATCAACAATAAGGTCTTCTGAACATCCAGTTTGCTGCAGGTGATGCCCCATCTTTATCCTTTAAGATTCCTATGTGCGATCTCTAGCAGCTTGTTCATTTTCGAATAACAGAGCAAGAAAATACTTTCCATGCTCCTGCACTAATTTTACTTCATGTTCCACTGGGAGGGAAAGGCTCCAGTGCAGGGTTCTGTCATTAAGCTCTTTCAGTGCTTTCTCTGTAAAGACTATCAAGCATGAGGGGTTTGATAACAATAACTTTTTCCAAATACACACCAGGACCCAATAGGTTCCTATCCCCCATCCTTCCACCTATGCTCATATTTACATATATAGACATTAAAGATTTCCACATCTTTTCATGTGCCAAAATTTCTTTTTCGTAGGCATTAAACAAAAAACATAGCAAGCATATCACCTTTACATGATATGCAAACAGAGCTCCATAATCTGAACTCTAAGTACCCTGTTGGAAATATTGCTGGAGTACAAACAAATATTCATTATAAAAATTAATGAAAACTTTTCCTTCTTAAAGCCTTAAGGTTATTTTCAGATTCTTCCCTCCTAGAATTGGGTAACTTTGACTTTCCAACCCCCAGTTTTCCAACCTTCATGATTCTGTGGTTGGACGTGATGATCCTAGAGGTCTTTTACGACCTCAGTGATTCTATGATTGATTACCTTAATTTAAAATTAGTTCAAATAGCAGAGCACAAGGAAAAGGATTCTAGCAATACAAGGATTGCCTCTAGGACCATCAAGAGGATCAGATCAGGTAGAAGACTAAAACTAAACCCTTTCTCAAATACTAAGCAGAAACCTATACACCACAGCCTGGAATAACTCTGCTAATGCCATGTCTGAACTACCGACAGGAGTTCCTGGCAGCATGCCGCTCATTCAGGTGATATAGTTTGTTTGGGCATAGACTGACATTATACAAGGCAATAGTACACTCTGAACAAAAAATAGCCCATTATGTCTTAGCCATAGTTCTAGAGGGGAAGTGCACATCAGTCCATCCTATGGTCTCTCCTGGGATGGTCACAAATTACAAAAGGACAGGCATCTAGAATCATAGAATGGTTAGCATTGAAAAGGACCTTAAGGGTCATCTAGTTCAACCCCATTGCAATAAGCAGGGACAACCTCAACTAGATTAGGTTACTCAAAGCCTCATCCACAGAATCACGATCACATAATCGGCCCGAAGAAATAACACATGGGCTTGAGGCAAGTTTATTTTGCCTATTTTGTAACCAAACTTGGGAACACAGGAGAATGCTCTTAAGGAATATGGTAAGGAAGCAATCAGCAGCTGAAAACCCCCTGCTGTGACTTGAGGTCTCAAAAAGTCTCTGCAGCCAACATGGCAAGAAGTTTAATCACCTCCATTTGCCTGTAACTTCTGAGAAGGTCACTGAAGTAGGTGGAGGGGGAAGAGAAAACCAGAAAAGTGATACTATTAAGTACTATGGAAAAACAGAGTCAGTTCTGCCAGTCATGAGCAATTAATAGAACAAGGGAGTGCAATCATACTAAAACTATTTCCTAATTAAAATAATTATATTAGCTGGCCTTTAAGGAGATATATTTATAGCAAGTGTGACAAGCTATTAAGGATTCAATTTAGATCAGAAGTCTCAAATTATGTCTTTAGGTATAGGGGGGAAGTGAGCTGCTGGCAAGCACAATAACTCATCTCACGTTAGAGTAATTTGTCTCTGGCAAGGGGCATAGCTGAAATTACTCCACTAATATCAAAACTCAAATAACTTCTGTATCCATGGCCACATGTAGATTGCAAAGCATGGTAAATTCAACAAACTGCTGATGTAGTTGTCAAATGGGGCTTGATTTGTGGTATTTTTGTTGTAAGTTTTCTTATACAAATATCACCTTTTAAAAGTCAGAGTTTTTTGTTTGATCCTTTTTGTAATACATTTATATCCAGTATATTCTAAACCCTACTAGGGTACCATGATGCTATTTTGCCTATATTGAAATATTGCCTAAAACACTGGCATCTCTCACCTATGAGATGTCCACACAGATCCTATGGGCTGTCAGATTGTCCAGAACCAGCATATTATGACCAAACCTCCACAATGATGAATCCAAAAGGCATGGAGTTGTAGAGACAAGCAAGGAACGCAGGCAGGAACAAAAGCCATAAGAGTATTACATTGGGTTTTTTCCAAGTTCTTTATATCCTTCACCAAATGTAGTAGAAAAGTAGTTTAGAGTCACAGATCAAGACCAAACAACAGGTATCCCAAAGACAGGCTGAACTCAGTCATTTGCATTTGCTCTTTCTAAACACAAATACTCTGTTAGTACAAAATCCTTCTCGCGCTATACAGATTGTCTACCAGGAGGTTAGTCTTAAAGGATAGATACACTTCATACTCATGTACCGAAAGGCCTGTTGGAACTAGATCAAAGGTATTGAAGGTGCATCAAAAGCTTATTGCCAGCAACATGAAGCAAAAACACCAGTTTGTGTCACTCAAACCTAGTAGACTATACGTGTATACTGTGATAACTGCAATCCATAGAAGTAATGAAAAAAATTGTAATCATTTAATAATATGTCAAGAGGCACAGTAACATGTGAAAAAAATACATATATTAGGAATTCAAGGAAAAGCAACTTAACTGGTATTTTTAAACTCAGCTGCTGTCATCAATGTTTCTCATTCAGCAAAGGCTCTCCCTCATTAGATTTCCAGTGCTTGTCTGCTCTATAATCCTTAAGCCTTGCCTCCAGATGACTGAAGGCCATGTGAGTCACCTTTTTGATCCCATTTCACTCCCCAGACACTGCTATTCCCCAGACGCATGTTTTGTTTCTGTAAGCCCTGATTGTTATCCCCCTCCTAGTGCTGATGTAAATTTTTGTTATGCCCCAGTATTATTGTTACCTACAGTTATTTACTGATCAAATTAATTTTGCCCCTGAACACAGTAGCATATTAGTAACCCAGAGATTATGTCATGGTTCCCCACAGTCATGTGGGAAACTCATTTTCTGCCACAGACAACAGAGTAGGACTCAACAGGATAATCTAGAATACTGAACTTGTTGGTATCAATTGGACTGTACCACAGTGTTTAGTAAACTGGCAATTACCAGATTTCATCCTTGCAAGTAGATCAGCATCCTAGGCCACTAAATATTCACAAGCCAGCTCTGCAGTCTGATATGTCAAGTAGTACAACAAGAATATTTTCCTTCCTTTTTCTTTTATTAGAAGCAATAGGCATTCAGAAATCCTCATTTTTATAATGAAACAATAGAATGAGCAGAGATCTATGACTGCAGAAGTTGTGTGGGAGTGTTGATATGCTTGAGGGCAAAACGGTTCTACAGAGGGATCTAAATGGGCTGGATAAATGTGCTGAGGCCAACTGTATGAAGCCAAGTGCTAGGTCTTGCACCTGGGTCACAACAACCCCAGGCAAAGCTACAGACTTGGGGAAGGGTGGCTGGAAAGCTGCTCAGCAGAAAAGGACCTGGGGGTGTTGGTCAACAGCACCTGAACACAAGTCACTCGTGACCCAGGAGGCCAAGGAAGCCAACAGCATCCTGGCTTGGATCAGCCACAGTGTGGCCAGCAGGACCAGGGAAGAGGTGGTACCCCTGGACTCTGTGCTGGTGAGGCTGCACCTCGAATATTGGGTTCAGTATGGGGACTCTCAGCACAAGAAGGACATTGCGGGGCTTGTCCAGAGAAGTGCAACAAAGCTGGTGAAGGGTCTGCAGAGCAGGGGATGCAAGGAGCAGCTGACAGAACTAGGACTGTTTAGCCTACAGAATAGGATGCTGAAGGAAAACTTATCGCTCTCCACAGCTCCCTAAAAGGAGATTGTAAGGAAATGGGTGTTGGTCTCTTCTCCCAAGTAACAAAAAACAGGACAAGAGGAAATGGCCTCAAGTTGCACCAGGGGCATTTTAGATTAGATATTAGGAAAAACAGGTTCACGGAAAAGGTTGTCAGGCATTGGAACACGCTGCCCAGGAAAGTGGTTGAATCGCCATCCCTGGAGGTATTTAACAGATGTGTAGATGCGGCACTCTGGGACATGGTTCAGTGGTGGACTTGACAGTGCCAGGTTAACAGCTGAACTCAATCTTAAAGGTCCTTTCTAACCTAAATGATTCTATACACTTCCATCAGGAAGACCGATAGCTCTGAGGTTATTAAGACAATCCAAAAGCACTTTACTCTACAACACTGGAATGAATCCCTAAGTCTCCACTTTATTTAATCAAAGCAGAGACTTCATTTTAGATTTGTACCGTTCATTCATCAGACTGAATTAAATTTTTGATAAGCCATAGTTAAATTTTTCATAACATAATGATCTGCATTATAATAGACCGTTAGCCCTTTCAACTTGCTTCTCGAATGCCTTTCCCATTTCCATGCTATCAGACTGAAGAGCCTAACCACTGGAGAAAAAGAAATATCAGCCACTTTAAAATACTGAATATCAAAATACTCACAAAGCTTCACACGGAGCGTGAATAAAAACAAGCACTAAATCAGCACACACCACAGTCTTATTAGAACCAAAGCAGTGGAATACAGGAACCAACCTTTGTTAACAGTATATCCAGGAGTAATTCTGAGGGTCTATGCTTCAAAATTTCTCATATATTCTAGATATAAAAAAATCAGAATTCTGCCAAAGATGATCCAACAAGATCAAGAGAACCCTTTCTTACAGACATTCCCAGTCAGACATTTTTGTATTAAATGCTTATTCTATCATGAACTTTCTCCTCAAAACAAGCTTCTAACCTTTTTTCTTCTACTGTTTCAGCTGCTTATCTCGTGAGAAGTTCTGCAGTCCCTGTTCCCAAGATATCCACAGTCACACAGACTACATTGGATCTAAGGGTTCCTGTTGTGAGGTTCATGACACCCAGTAGCTGTATCAACCGAATCTCTACCTACCCAGCCAGCTTTGCTTTAATTTATCGTAAATTATTTCATATTGTTTGCAAAAAATGGAACTCTATAGATGGAATGTATACGGATTAAACAGAAATAAATAATAATCAGTCTCCCACCTCACAAGAATTTCTGTTCTTGTATATGGTATTTATTGTGGCTACTGCCAAGCAGCAGGAAGAGGGAGCAGAGGTAAGCGTATCTGATTTTTTTCTGATGATCTTCCAGTTTCACTACTCTCCATTCAGTATTTATCTAATTAATGTGCCCAAGTACTCAAAAAGTACTGGGTTTGGGGTTTTTTTTAATTCTCAGTTATTAAATAAGTACATTTTTCTTTCTTTAAAACTGAACACTATGGAAATGATGCAATAAAACCAACTTCTACAACCCAACTCTCTCAAAAGCTCTCAGAGAATCGTTCAGGCCAAGAACAACCTCAGAAGATCTTTGCTCAAAACAGGTTGCTTAAGACTTTGTCCAGCTGGGTCTTCAAACATCATTCCCTGCTCTAAATGGTTCTCTCTCTGTCTCTCTCTTTTCATCTCTCCAGAAATTCTGGTCAGAATATGCAGTAGCTGCTGACTGCTTTATGAAGCAGACAAATGAATACAATAATCTTTTCATTCTCTCTCAATTTATCACAGCGCTAATGAGGGGATCCACTTACACCTTAAAGTTCACACACTTCTGAATTCATTTCAATAATTAATAGAAAGTAAAATAGTCTTTCAGTGGCTTCTGCCATTAATGGAATTTTAAAGATAGCCTCTTCTGTCTTCCCACTAAACTAGCCACTGTTTTTTCTTTTTTTCTTTACTCCATAGTAAAGACCAAAAAAAGAACTAAAGAATTTTGTGTCTGAATCTGTGAACAATTAGGAGAATGTGCCAGGTTTCCCCACTACAATACAGGTATTCCATGCTGGCCTCCAATACACACAACCTGCCATCCCAGAGCAAAATTTGTATCTGAATATAGATAAGACGACATTCCATAGAAATAAAATTGAACCATTGTACTATCAATAACTAAAAAGCAACTTTGGCACTGCTAATTCCTCAACATCCCCAGCAAAATACTACCAATAAAATCAATACCCTTAAAGAAGATTCAGCCTTTCTTGCATTACATAGAAACACATTTCATGCTTAAGTATTTTTGCACAAACTTTCAAAAAGGCAACATTTACATATAGCAGAATTAATTCCCATTGGCTATAATTTTCTAATAAGTCATTCAGTTACACCTTCTACCTTCAGAAACAGATAACCATACACCTGTCATTATCCAACCCATCCCAACACTTCAAAAAACACAAGGGTGAATTGTGTTTGAAAAATATAGTATGTCATAGTCTCATTTTTTTATCTTCTATTCAGAACAGATGTACTGTATAGAAATCACTATAGAAAACTGTAAGGGAAAACTAAACTCAAACCATGCAACTCAAGACTTGGAACCCATCTTTCCTTAAATCTCAAGTGTTAAAACAGTAACTTTTTGATGTTGGTCACCTTTCTGAAGCTGACCAACCTCTAATAGATATTATCATATATTCTAAGCTGAATAGATTTTATATTTATATATCCTGTGCTTTGGCCAGTTAGGAACAATTAGGTTGTTGACCTACTTGAAAACAAAGGTAAAAGATGTATTTTAAAAAATGAAAACCTTTTGAAATAAAACAACACATTATGTTCAGATACCAGTATAACACCATACTTAAACACACAGACACACACAACCCACTGGTAAGTTTGTATCCAAAAAATGAAGTTGTTTTCAAGCTTTTCTGCATAAATTAGTAAATTTCAACACAGATGTTGGGATTTAATTCAATAGAAAACCCCTTAAGAAAAAAAGGTGTCCAGAAAGAAGGAAGACTGCTTGGAACAACAGCAAATAGAATTGCTCTGGAACAATATCAGGACTACTGGACCCAGCTGGGTTTGAAGCCAGATTAACTACATCTATAGACCTTATCTGGGCTAAAATAGAAAATTAACAGCAATGCCTCCACCAACCTAGTAAGAAGTGCCATTTTATAGGTCTTAAAAGGGGGAAGGAAAAAAAAAAAACCCACACCACATTTTCCTTGTGAGGATCCCTGCATTTCAGTACCCACTGGAAATGTGTGTATCTATGAAGCAGGTGAGTTTCTGCTAGTCATGAGGATATCTTTATCAGATATGATAAATGCACATCCCTTTAAAAATAATCTTCAATTAATTTGTTTCTAGTCATGAGAATACTTGAGGAACACTTTATCATTAAATATCAGTATACAAACACTTAGAAGAACTGCAGATTCTCAAATCACTCTGGTCAGCATGGCAAGGTGATGTGTCCATAGAGGAAAACGTGTAACAACCATAACACAGACTAAAGCACAACAGGATGTTGCCTTTTCATTGAAGGAAAAAGACCATCAACAAAAAAAACCCCAAGGCCCCTAAGAACTGAAATCAAGACAAAACGCCTTCCCTAACAAAACAAAAGGAAAAATAAAATCCATGCATTACAACAGAAAACAAAAGAAGCAACCTGAACCCATCCACAACTCAGCTATTCCTTCAAACTTCTGACACTTGATAACAAGGTATGAATTAAAACCTGTCTTGCAATTCATTTATCTGAACAATAGAATCACAGAGGAAAGTAAAATGCATTTTCTTAAATATTTTTTTTCCGACAAAGATACCCTGTAAGGGAATCTTTACATAGAGAGTATTTCTGCATGTAGTATTTCAATAGTGAAGTGGTACATCTAAGCCACATCTTTCCTAATACTGCCTACATCCATAAAAAGGGTCCCAGTAAATCTTTCTCCCTAAAACAAGAAGTAGAAAACCATTCTCAGGTGCTGATGGAGCAGTTAAGCCTTGGCATGGTGGCTGAAATGACACTGTGAGGCTAAGTAACATTTTCACAGGGGCAGTACAGTCTGCATACCAGTGTAAAATAAGGCTGATGCTGCTTGGTACATTGAGATAAAAACCAGAAGAGCATAGCAATGGCTCAGATTTACAAAGGTTTAATCCCATATAATTCCACAACAGGCCCCATGCCTATTAGTTCTTATTGGTTGGCTCTGGGTTTCCAAAGGCATGTAGCCAGTAGGAAACATTAGACAAAAGGACTTAGGCAGAATTAGCGTTTAGGCTGAGTGAATCTGGGCCATACTATGCTATCCCATTTCTGAAGGCCCTGACCAGTGCCAGTATACTCTGACCAGCAATTACGTAACAGACGGATTACTGGAAAAGAACTGCATCCAAGTAATGCTTCATACAAAGAACTCGGCACTTATATATCAAAACTGGGCAATGACTGCATCTTCAACTCAGTTTCTGCTACAGCCATAGGTTTATACTACTTTCAAGACCTGTCATCATACGTCAAATGCAATCCAATAAATTCTGTGATTGTATTCTAGTCTAGTTTATCACTGGTGGTAATATGACTTTGAAATACTTTGCAGAGAGACTACTGAGAAATGCAAATTCTCTTTTTTGGAAAACCTCTACCAGCACTCCATAATAAAGCTACTACTGTTCTGTACAGCATTTTATACAAAGTGAACTACAGGAATGCAATTTGAACAATAAGACTGAGAATCCACTTCACAGACGGGCAAATATTCTTGTGAATTTTATTGGGGTTACTTCCAGAGAAAGTACCAGCAGCCTTTGTTAATCTACTGCAACTCCGTCAGGAATTAAAACTTCTTAAATCAGAGCATGTATTAGTGGGCACTTGTTACCATTATGTCTGTACCATTTTGTGCTTTTGCAGAGATTTATTTTCAAGTCAGCAAGAAGTTATCTGTTATTCTCCCTTATGCAGAACTTCCAATTTAAAAGTTGGGAGCAGCAACAGCTTCAAATGATTTAAGGGATATTAAAACAACCCTAAGACGACCCCACATACAGCTCCAAATAGAGAGTATGATTATAAGAGTTTTTCTGTAACTTACCTGGTCTTTGATCCCCCAAAAGACACATCAAAGCAGCATTAGGGATATTGAATAATCCTTCTAACTACTCCACATATATCAACACTACACTTAAACTTTCAAATTATACAGCTACAAACAGAATAATTTTAGTTCTTGAAATAAAATAAATCAAAAAAGAGGAAATCTTCCTATATGACAAAACTCCATAACCTCAACACTAATCTTCAGCTCTTAAAATTAGCACATGTGGAAATACAGTGCATTAAAACCTAAGAAAAATGATTAAAGTAAATATATGTTTTGAAGATATTTCAGCTGATCTCCTTCCTACTTCTTCAGAATGTTTCTAGTTTTACAAGTTAAGAGAGAGATCATCTCTCCTTTGACCAAACTTCCTGTTACAGTGGAAAAGCAGATGAAGCTTCTAACACTCATGGGTGACTTGAGAGGTCAGCAGATGAAAGCACACAGACCATGTGTGAGAAACCTCATCACAAACCTAAGGATTTAGAAAAGGCTTAGCATTTTACACGAAGGGAAAGGAAATAGAACAACTTCTGTTGCAGTAATAGTATGAGGGAGAATAGTTTTAAGCTGAAAGAGGAAAGATTTAGATCAGATCTTAGGAAGAAATGTTTTCCTATGAGGACAGTGAGGCACTGGCATAGACAGCCAGATAAGCCGTGGCTGCCCCATACCTAGAGGTGTGTAGGGTCAAACTGGATGGTGCTTTGAGCAACCAGATCCAGTGTCCCTTCCCATGGCAGGGAGTTAGAACTGGATGGGCTTTTAAGGTCGCATCCTACCCAAACCAATCTATGAGTCTATAATTCTGTAATTGACTAGTTTTAAGTTTTAGATATGTGGTTTCCATCTTCCACAGCAGATAAAACACAAGTCATTTGAAGGACATACAAAAACTGATAGACTGTCACCTTCCAGTCATTAGCATATATCTAGTTCACATCTATTCCCTATTTAATATTTTGAGTTATTTCATAAGTCTCCATAGCTAATCAGTCTAGGCAGCAAAGAACAATGCACACTTTTGCTGTAAACCTCAGTAGAGAGGCAAACAACCAGAGGAATGCAGAAACACAACAATCTCCATAGAGCCTAAGGAGGTGCATGCACAGCCACATCTTCTCAGGACAGATTATGTTGCATTTCATTTTGTATTATATATTTTTAGACCCAAATAGAAGCCATTCCTTTTAGAGCTGAATCAGACACCTTTAACAAAGGAAAAAAAAATCATTTGAACAAGAATGGAACATTTTAAGACTTAAGTGCAGAGACACATAGCATCTCTCTGACTTCCCATCAACCAAGCTGGCTTGTTGGTCTTACCTTGCCCTATTCTGCCAGGTAATTACTCCTTAGGAAATTGCTTGCTGCTGTCATAAGTCACATACTCACAATTCCATTAGTCTCCATAACAAGTGAAAGGTAGAAAGAAATAACCACATTAAATCTTACTCTCTAATATTTTGACACCGAAGGGGAACCAAGACATCACTTGGAAAACTATTTAACAACTATTCCTTCCAATGTGTTAACAAGCAGACAGTAACCCAATAGGTATAAGTGGCCTTTGATGGCACTGTTGAACTTACTAGAGACAAGGAAGGACAAAGAACGCAGCAGGCAGTGGGCTTTGCACTCATCAAGAAATGGATACCACTGATCAACAGCAACTGCATCTTTCTTTTTAAATCAGCCCAAGCAGCTGGTATGTTGAACACAACGCAAAACAAAAAAGTTACAAGTAGAAGAAGGATCACATCATCACTTACTCAGCTGAAAACAACAAAGATTTCCTGCCTTCAACCCTCACAGCAAATATCGCAAAAGGATCAAAGAATCATAATGGTCTGGGTTGTAAGGGACCATAAATCCCACCCAGTTCCAAGCCTTCTGCCATGGGCAGGGACACCTCCCACTGGATCACATTGTTAAAAGCATCATATCCAACCTGGTTCTGTTTTTACAATTCACATAAGACTGACTACTACATGGTTCGCACAACATAGATTTTTGATTACTAACAAAATGAAGCATATTTCCAACCCTCTGCCTTTACCTCATTAGTTTAACTGTCCCCTTAATCAAAGGCATAAAACCCTACATCGCAGTATAAATCTATACAACTGCTAAATGACCTAAGAAGTCAAAACCTAACAAATTAAACTCAAGATTCCAGTCAAGCACTCAAACATGACCACGAACTGAGTTTTAGTACTCTAACAATCCTTCAGCTACAAGAAGAAGTAGACGAAGCAAGCTTTAGTTAGCACGCTAGCACACTTCTCCCCTGTGACTGACACATGGTGTATCTCTCTCACACACCCCAGCAGCACCATTCACAAAAACGCACACAGATGAGAAATACACTATTTACCTCTCCTCACAGAAATTCATATATAACATGTTTTTTTTCAGGATGATACAAGTTTAAACAGACACAAGACAAATGCAAAAATAAGAGCCTTCTTAGCTCTAGAGAATTAGCTGCAGGATGAACAAGCAGGTCCTTGAATTTCAATTCTGGCTAGACTTGCTCTGTTGTCTTAAACTACAGTTGAGCCCCTCTTACCCAACACAAGAAATAGTCCAAAAAAGCACAGATGTGCACAAATGTACAATGAAAGGCTGAAAGAGGTGGGGTTTTTCAGCTTGGAGAGCTAAGGGAGACCTTAGAGCAGCCTCCCAGTACTGAAAGGGGCTCCAGGAAAGCTGGGAAGGGCTCTTTGTCAGGAAGTGCAAGGATGGGGTGAGGGCAAATGTTCTTCCTATGAGGGTGGTGAGGTCCTGGCCCAGGCTGCCCAGAGAAGTTGTGGCTGCCCTCTTCCTGGAGGTATTCAAGGCCAGGTTGGATGGGGCTTGGAGCAACTCAATCCAGTAGCAGGTGACCACCCATGGTGGGGTGCTGGAAGATCTTTAAGCTTCCTTCCAGCCCAGACCATTTTATGCTCCTTATGAGGAGTGGCTGAGAGAGCTGGAGTTGTTTAGCCTGGAGAAGAGGAGGCTGAGAGGGGGCCTCATTACTCTCTGCAAATACCTGAAANTAAACAGAACTGTGGCTACAGTGCTGTTAGATACACCAGGAACTGCAGCTTGTGTAGGTCCTGCAATACTGAACCTCGAAACTTATACTCAGTCTCACACTGAAAAGTTTGTTTGCTAAAGTATGGTTTATCAGATGCAGGTAAATTGCCTTGATTATTTGTAAATTGTCATTTTTTTCTACTGCCATTTTCAAGTAAAAAATACATTCTAAAGAAAAGCTTGTTATAACTAAATATGATTCAGACTGGGGACTTGATTTTCATAAAGATTTCTGTTCTACAGTTCTTTTATCACACAGAACAATGTTGTTCATTGTTGCATTTAATACTCAGCTTTACCATGTATTTGCAAAAATACAATTGTCACAAATAGATTATAGTAGTCCTCAAGAAATATTTTAAATACCATTTAAAAGGAGGTAGGTACTGAAAAATTGTGCCTGATGACACACTAGAACACTAACAACATTTTATAGGGCTGCAGCTCTCTACAGACAGCTTGATATAACTCCGACAAATGTACACACAGCCGTAGACGTACTGCCTCTGGCTAAAACAGACATAGGTTAACACACAGCAAATTTAAGCAGCCAAGCAGAAATTATTTCAGAAGTTAAAATAAATTAGCAATTAAATGACCCTTTTCAGAAATATAATTTCGGTTCTCATTTCCTTTTTTTCTAACTACTTCAGTGGCTGTTATTTTGAGATGGCTATTAACCACTAGGTTATTTTTGATGTCTTGCATGTGACAGATGTCTCTGAAATAGAAGGCAGCTGAAGGACAACAAACTCATTCTCCAGGATAGTTTTTGTCAAGCGCTATTGTAAGTTTCAACCCCAAATATCCTCTAATGAACTCTGAAATCACACTGACAACCTTCATACAAATAGCTATTCATTAGAATCATAGAATCACCAGGTTGGAAAAGACCCACAAGATCATTGAGTCCAACCATTCCCATCAATCACTAAACCATGCCCCTCAGCACCTTGTCCACCCATGCCTTAAACACTTCTACGGATGGTGACTCAACCACCTCCCAAGGCAGCCTCTGCCAGTGCCCAATGACCCTTTCTGTGGATTTTTTTTTTCCTAATGTTCAGCCTAAACCTCCCCTGGCAGAGCTTGAGGCCATTCCCTCTCATCCTGTCCCCTGTCACTTGGGAGAAGAGGCCAGCTCCCTCCTCTCCACAACTTCCTTTCAGGTAGTTGTAGAGAGCAATAAGGTCTCCCTTCAGCCTCCTTCTCCAGGCTAAACATCCCCAGCTCTCTCGGCCGTTCCTCATAAGGCCTGTTCTCCAGCCCCTTCACCAGCTTCCTTGCTCTTCTCTGGACTCACTCCAGAGCCTCAACATCCTTCTTGTGGTGAGGGGCCCATAACTGAACACAGGATTCAAGGAGCAGTCTCACCAGAGCCCTTTTACCCAGCCAGGAAGCTTTGTTGTCATATCTCTGGCCCCACCACTCACTGCTCTTTCTCTTACAAAAGGAAGCCTGTGTTTGCAGGACATAAACACTAGAAAAGGACACATGGTTAAGTAGGCTGGAAACACACTAGAAGTGATACCTTACTCGACATTAAGACAGGGGATAAGGAAAGAGGAGTTAAAAGGTATCTTACAAAGAGAAAACGGTAATTGCTTTTTGCTGATAGTGTCATTAAAATAACAAGAGGGACTACCATACAGGCTCTCAAGTCAACAGTTCCTGAGCGAGTTGCTAGAGACCAAGTAATTGTTGTAGAAAAAGTGACAAAAACTGAGAAGAGAGAAGCAGAAATAGAAAAGTCTCTGCAGTGGAAGACCTTCTTAGAAAAGTGGTAAAAGAGCTATTCATTACATACTGGGTAATTCTAAGAATTAAAAATTCTTCCATAATGCAATATCAGACCAGATTTGCAAGATGTATACATTTCTGAAGAAACTAGATAAATTTAGCATTGAAACTATGTGATCAGACAAGAACAACACAGCCCTTGACACTTAGATCCAGTAAAACCAGGAAAACTTCAGACCACTCAATGTTAAGAAGTGGATTCTTTACTGAAATGCTTTAAAAAGAAGTAATAACCAGCTTTGTAGGGTTGAGACAGAAGATCCCTTTCTCCAAGCCAACATTTGGGCCTGGTATGAACTGAAGTTTGAAATATTCCATTACGTACCTCAGGAGTATGTTTGCACAACCATGCACAAGTTCACTGTTCTCTGACAGGCTCCTCCCTGCACTGGCAGTGCTACCCTGGTACCACAGCCTTAGTCACAGTTGGGTCACAAAGAAAGGAGAGTGAAAACATGATGAAAAACACAGTCCATCGTTACTCTACTTTTCATGCAGGTTACATCAGTCTTTTCGGATGTTGCTGAGGCAGAATGTATAACAACAGGTGCCAGAGAAATCCATCTGTGCTCTTTGTAAGTGCCAAAACATATAGGACAGGAAAATGTCGCTGCAGACGCTCTTGGGTCAAAATTGACCACAGAAGACAAAGTAAACCACCAGCCAAGGAATCTAATAATTTATTGCAGCAGTTCTGTTCTTGTCCCAATTAGAAATAAAAGGCAAAGTTTCGTAATATGGTCACTTAGCTGCCTAGTATTCATTATTATACCAGTGTTTAAAAGATAAAAGTTATTCCTCTCTAGGGAGACCATAGAGCAGCCTTCCAGTGTACCAAAAAACCAGGAAAAGTGTACCAGCGTACCAGGAAAGCTGGAGGGGGGCTCTTGATCAGGGATTGCAGAGACAGGACAAGGGGGAACAGTTTTCAGCTGAAAGAGGGAAGATGAAGATTAGACATTAGGAGGAAATGTTTTCCTGTGAGGGTGTGAGGCTCTGGCACAGGTTGTCCAGAGAAGTTGTGGCTGCTCCATCCATCCCTGGAGATGTTAAAGGAAACTTGATCTAGAGGGAGATGTCCCTGCCCACAACAGGGGAGAGTTGGAACTGGATGGGCTTTATGGTCCCTTCCAACCTAAACCATTCCATGATATTATTATAGTAGTTTTGCATACAGATCTAGCACATAAAGTTGCAGTATGAAAGGATAAGATGCACAAAAGTTACAAGTTTCACTTGGATCCAGATACATTACAGATCTAAGACTTACTATCAACACAGACATAAACTGCTAACTTAGAACCTGCTACTGCATTCAATTCTGATCAGATAATACTAATTCAATGCCAGTTGCCTGTGAATCACGGTCATTTATTTGACTGTGATGTAACACGGACTTAAAAATCGCCGTTTTCATATATCTAGAAGCCAAAAGATCAGAAACCTTCCTGCTGCACATATTTAGGATAATGGAAGAAGTAGAGGAGGAGCAGTTTGGTGAACCTTCAAGCTGGAGGTGCCATTAGTCTGCTAAATAGATGAGCAACTGCTGTAAATTTAAGCCACGTAGTCAGCCACCGTTCACTTACTGACCCTGATTCTTGCAAGCTTTGGGCAGTACCTTCCCTAAAGAATTTTTTTAAGCGACTAAGTCGCTATCTTTTAGTCACCCATTTATAGTAAAAATCCAAACAGACTTGCTCAACTGCAGAAATCAGCTCCCACTGCAATAGGCATACAGCTGCCATACTTGGCAATGCCTTCAAATTCTACCAAAAAAAAAAAAAAGGGAAAAATAGGAACACATTAACATGGAGACATTCTTAAGATCACAAAATGACAGTAAAGACTTCCTGATATTCAATAAGAAAGTAGCTTTTGTTTACTCAAACGAAAGTACAGAACTGGAACTACAGGTCTACTCAGAGACCAAGAACATTCAGGTTTTGCAACCATTTACTGTACCCTAGAAAAGTATTTTTGTCTCTATTAATATGAAAACTTGAAAATGGCAGCTGTGCATATTTCATCAACACACCGCACAAACAATCTTACATGAACGCTAAGATACAACAAGGCAGACCGAAGGCTGAGAAGTGCTAAAGGGCATTCTGGACCAAATTATAACTATATTTTTGCTTCAAGCAGACTATTTTTCTTTTTCAGCACTGAGATACTCCCCTATAGGGCTTTCTAGCAATGATTAAATTGTAAAGTCTATGCACAATACACCTTTGTTTAGGAAGCTCCAAGTACTATGGCCGTAACAGATGGAAAAATACGATTTAAATCCTAACAACTGCTCATCAAGTCAGTTTAGGATTTGGGTAAGAAAAATACTGCAGATTTATAAGAAAGTCTGAAAAGCCTTTTATTCATAGAGAATAAAGTCTATGTAATGCTTGTTAACATCATTTTCTGACTGGAAGAAGCGAAAAATGAACAGACCGCACATCAAGAATTCCCAAATTCAACTCCAGTCTGACATGATGGCCTTAACTAAACTTCTCCCTCATTGTAGTCAAGACACTCTTTGCTATTTGCTTATTTCCCAATTTTATTTTTTTCTTTTTGTAAAACATATCGACCCTGTTGACTTAAAAGAAAATAAACCCTTAGTGAGCAAGCTTAAGTTCTCCGTATCTATGATGCTTTGAAGACAGAAATGCCTAGCTGAAATGTCTTCAGATGATAGGTTTAGAACAACATGGAAATAGCTTTCTTTGTAAGGATGCACCTTTTTTATTTTAAGAGAGCCTCAAGGATATGGAAAGGGAATTGAGTAATTATATATTTCTCCTTTGCTCCCTCCTATAACTATACTTCCTTCCTCCTGATGCAAGAGTACAAAGTTAATTGCTGCCACAATTCTGATCTAGCAGGATTTGTATCTTTAGTTCCATGGGACCCAGATATTATCTCTAAATCTCAGAATACTACAAATAGTTCTTACTATTTCTTAACTGCCATGCAAAAACTACAGGAGGTTCTTGAAAGGTACAGCCCTGGCTGCAGAGGCACTTGTCACACCTTGGCTCAAGTTAAGGGCCCCAGTAGTAACTGTTCATACAGAAAATCTTAGACAGTTTGAAGTTTTACATTTTCTTCTGTAACAGAGACACATTCCTCCTCTCCAACCTCCCCACCCCCCCAAAAACGTCAAAACTAATTTATCCTTTTTCTGTCACTTCATTAGCACCCTGTGTCCTTTCTCCTTTAATTCTGCTCTTTCCACTTAATTTTGCTCTATGTCAGATCATAGAACCACAGAATCATAGAATCACCAGGTTGGAAGAGACCCACTGGATCACTGAGTCCAACCGTTCCTGTCAAACACTAATACCACGCACCTTAGCACCTTGTCTACCCATGCCTTAAACACCTCCAGGGAAGGTGAATCAACCACCTCCCAAGGCAGCCTGTTCCAGTGCCCAAT
>WAAB01008269.1:274153-315546 GCA_013389865.1 Piaya cayana
AATGCAGGACCCGGCATTTGGCCATGTTAAACCTCATGCCATTGGACTCTGTCCAGCAGACCAGCCTGTTCAGATCCCTTTGCAGAGCCTCCCTACCCTCCAGCAGATCCACACTTCCACACAGCTTAGTGTCGTCTGCAAACTTGCTAAGGGAGCACTCAATGCCTTCATCCAGGTCATTGATGAAGACATTGAATAGGGCTGGACCCAGCATGGAGCCCTGGGGAACCCCACTTGTCACTGGTCTCCAGCTGGATTTAACACCATTTACCACCACTCTCTGGGCCCGGCCATCCCACCAGTTTTCCATCCAGGAGAGTGCATGCCTGTCCAGGTCAGAGGCTGACAGTTTCCGTAGCAGAATACTGTGAGATAGGTAGATCCACACGATTTTCCTCTATCAGCAAAAGGACAGTAGCCTATAATAGTTTTCCATGTCCCAAAGTTGAATTTTTTCTCCATTTAAGTTCCATTTTTAGCTTTAGAAACAAAACAGACATCACATTTAATATTATATGAAGTGATACAAAATATTTCTCCTATCTGCATAATTGTTGATTTCAATCCACATAACTACCATGACAATAATTGTTTGTACAAGAGAAGACAGCTCTGACTCCTTAAGCTTTTTCTTAAAAATTAATTAAATAAAATACTCCATTGAAGGAAACCAGTGTATTTTACTGGGAGATCTGAAACTGCCAATAAAATACAGACCAATACAATGCAGGACCAAAGTGCATCCTTTTCTTCAGGAGAAGGATAATACACTGAAAAAAAACTTAAAGGGCTTTGTCTTAGTATTTCTGTTTATAAGTATGCACCTTTGTTTTCCACTTGAAAGCTCTGGGGTCAGGAAAATGCTTTATTTCAGTGGGCAAGGGAAGCGAAGGAAAAGTAAAATTACCCAGGATATTAAGGCAGTTAAAGCAGCTTATAAGCACCTAATGCCACACTCTGCTTTCAATGCCTTTGATCTGTTTAAAGGAGGAGGGAGAACGGAAAAAAAAGTAAGAAATGAACATTTTGAAGGAAAACAAGAAGCCTTGGTGAAACAGTGAATCAGGAGACGTATTTGATTTTCCAACAAAGTTTTCCAAGGGGACATTTGTAACATTTAGGGGCAAAGACATGAAAGCTCCAGATCAGCACTGGTGATTTTGAGCTGAAGCTGCCAAGTGCATCATTTACTCCTGGTGATGGATGGTTACCAGTTGATGGCTTTGGCCAGTTGATAGTTCAAATAGCGTAGCTGAAAAAGTGAAAGAGAATGGGGAAGGAGAACAGGTAACCAAATATAATAACAAAATTGCTACAAACATAGGCATACACAGTAAGATACCTCAAAGCACAACTTCAAAAATAAGGCTGCCCCACAGACCTTCTTGTGTAAGGCCTTTCAACACTGAGGTAACATTAGTGGACAATTCCCATCTGTAAAGAGCATCAAAGCAATGGAGGGCCAATGGGTCTGCTGTTCACTTAGCAACCAAGATCTATTCTACTCTAACAGTTTCACAAAAGATAAGACACCACCATTAAATCTTTTAGGAATTTCAGCAAACACCGCCCAACTTTTAAGTTATGCTGGAATGTTTTCTTAGTTAAGTCAATCACCATCTTTTCCCTGTTATTTGCAGTTATTGCATATTGTTCAATGACCTTTATCACTTACAACATTTCCAGAGTCAAAGTACTGCAAGGATTATTTCAAAGTCAAACCAGTGAAAAGTAAAGTTATTTTTATGCCTGTATTGAATTGTTCATTATCTATCTGACATTCTGAAAATAATTAAGGGGACACAGCCAAGGTAATATTTCCTAATTAGAACAATCTCTGTACAGTTTGTTATGAGTTCTTGCAAGCTTGAAACCAGAAACTGTGTCTTCAATAAAAATGCTGTTTTCTGTACCTGAAACTAACAAAGTACAGTACTTTGCTAGACTGCTGGAATTGAATGCATTTATATTTATAAAAAGAGTATGAAAGCATTCTTAAGTGAAAAGAAGTGAAAGAGCATTTTGATGACTCAGTAAAAAGTGATAGTAAAAAGGATGCACATAAATTAGACCAGATCAATGTTGGGCAACCTTCTTAATTCTCTGGACATCAATATTTATGTGTCTCAACAATCCGAAGTCAAATTGTTATTCATTATGATAAAAATTATTACTATAAATTATTACTAACTTTATTACCACACAGAAACTTTCAGGAAGGGTAATTCCAGTTCAACATATCTTGAAAGTGAGAAACAGAAAAATATTATCTGTTTCTAAGGACATAGTAATCCTTGTTCATTTCATGTCAGCAGTATGACACTGATTGCATAGGTCTGAAGTTGGAAAAGTAAACTAATTTTACCTTTTTAAAACACCATTACAGCATAACTTTTTTTTTCCAGGTGAAAAACATAGAAAGAAAAATACTACCATCTTTCTTATTGACTTCCCATTTCAAACACCATTAAAATGCCACTGTTTAAGTGGCATTTTTCTTTTCCAGTAATTCTTAATTTTTTTTTCTAGTTAGATACTACTACCATTCAGCAATACCCACTCATGAGAAAGACAGTAACATGGAAATCAATAAGCAATGGTCACTGAAGCAGTGGGGGTTCAAATGGATTTTACTGCTGACAAACATTGTGTCCAAGTTAAGAGAAACCCTATCCTTCCACAGACATCCAAGGGAAATTTTCTTGAGAGGCCTTCTTGTTTCTTGAGTGGCTAGCTCACTGGAGTTTTTACATGCTTTAAGTTAGAAATGAAAGGGCAGCGTTATAAATCACTAAGAGGGGTACAACAGAAGTACCACAGTAGTCTGTAGAAATTCCAACAGGTAACACCTAGTTGCAGCAAGTTAAGGGTGGAAAAGACCTCCAAGATCAAGTCCAACAATCAATGTAACACCTTCATGCCTCCTAAACCACATCCCAAAGCACCCCATTTACCCTAATATCCAATCAAAACATTCCATAGCACAACCTGAGACTATTTCCTCTTGTCCTATCACTTGTTGCCTGGGTGAAGAGGCCGGCACCTGCCTCATTACAAACTCCTTTCAGAGAGCTGTAGAAAGGAATAAGGATGCCTCTCAGCCTCTTCTCCAGGCTAAACAACCTCATTTCCCTCAGCTGCTCCTCCTAACACTTTTTCCTGTAGATTCCTCACCAGCTTCACTGCCCTTCCCTGGCCACTCTCCAGGTCTGATAGGCTTCACTTACAGCAAAACAGACCCAGTCTTTTGGTTGCTCCCTTACTGCGACTGTTCAACAATTTCTACCAAAATACTTTTGTATTAACCGTTCTTGGAACTTGGAAACAACAGGTACAGTTGGACTCCATGATCTGAAAGTCTTTTCCAATCAAACAATTCCATGATTCGTTGCAAAGGCCCAGTTTACACAAGCACTAAAAGCTCACAAACACAATGATTCTGCGTGCCATCTTCTCATGCAGCAATGATTTCTAGTTTGTGTGCTGTCACCTTAACCATTGCTAAGAAGGCTCTGCTTTAGAAAACTAAAGAAATGGCTGCAATTACAACAGAAGATAACTATAAAATCTATTTATTCAAGCAAAAAATTAAAATAAAATCCAGAGCTTTTAGCTTCATGTTTTTCCCCACTCTGTACTGCTCAATCATTAGCATATTCATATTTTCTGGATCGTGCTACCAAAATCTACATAACAGAGATGAACTCCCTCACACAGCAAATACGTGTGAACATCTCTTAGCAACAACTGGTCATGAGCCAGCAAGGAAACTTAGCAGTGATCCCACTTAAAACATCCCACTTATGCATACCAAATGATAATGCCATCAGTGAAAACCCAAACTGTTCACTAAAGCAGCATGCTCTCGAATGCTTGAAATTACATCTTCCCCACATAAGTCAGACGCCAGAAGGAGCTGCGCTTTGTCCTTGACAGCTATTCCGAGAACACTTGCAAGCGAACAGTAATGTCTACTCCTGTCCCCAACGGTTTCAGTTCCCAAATCTTTCACATTCAGGCACTGCTTAAAATTCACTATGCACATAATGTGCCGACATTACCGTCATCAGAGGACTAAAGGAGGAGAAAGAGGGAAACCATTATCAGCTTTCTGTGTTACTCATACATGGCTAAGTAACCAGACTAATATAGGTACCAACTACTGCAGCATTAAAAAAATAAGACTTCCCAACTGGTCTTTTCAAAGATGCCTGAAAAGTAAGAACAAGTTTGATGCCAGGTGTAGTAGCAAGGGTAAGTATCGCAATGTTTTTATGGTTTTTAAGCCAGACCAACTTCCTGTATTCCTCTAACTGAATGGAGGGAAAGAAAATAAGAAACAATCTAACCTCCCTGTAATCATGGTGATCTCCCTTTCTTCTCACACCCAATCATAAGGCCTTTATGAATAATCAAAAAAATACATAAAGTTCTGACCCCTTTCCTTGGCCATGATAAAGAGTTCATCTCTATGATGGTCACTCGTACTTCATGAAGCATGGTCCTCTCCAAAGACAGGTCACCTTTATAAACCCACAGATGGATGTGGTTAATTATTTTATGCACAATCTTTGTTTTCTGGTATTTATCTTAGCCAGAATGTTCAGCTGTTTATAGCACTGGACTTCATTTACTGGAACTACATTGAATTAAAAAAAATACAAACAAACAAAAACCTACACCACAAACACACACAAAGCACCAAACTGAAGCCTTCTTCACTTCATTATAGGCTATAGAACCTCTAGTTTTATTTACCATACTTCTCAAAGGGCTGCTGCATATTAGGTCAAAGGAAATTAAGTAATCACAAACCTATTTGGGGTAGGTTGGAAGAACACTGCCATGTTGAGGATATATCAAGAAGAAAAAAGTGAACTAGTTCAGAAAGCTAAATAAAAAATAAAGCCTGACCTGACTCTCCATGCAATATACAGCCCACAGAAGAGGGGAATTAACTTCAAAGGAGTAAACTTACCCCAAGCAACAGAATAAATAAGACAAACGTAACAGAAGCTGTGTAGAAGAAGGGAGAGATGCAGATATAATGGGAAAGACAGCAAAAAAGATAAGCAAATGCCTTCACTAAATTCAGCCCACTTCCTTGAAATATTCCTTTATTGAAAGCAGCAAGTTTTAAATGACTGGAATGTATGAGAGAGGGTTATCAACTGCTTGATAGTTAAAAAAGGCACAGAGAAAGATTCTGAAACATTTTTTCAATAGAACTTTCAAATGAAATAAATGCAGCCATGCATTATGGTTTTTGGGAAAATGCACTACATAATTCCTTTAACATAGCTGTTAGTGCTGACATTAAGTGGGAAAACTAAAATCCTCGCAGCTCATTACATTTTCTTTAACACCTAACATTTTCTGAAGCATTCATCTCCCCTTGTGTCTTTGTCCTCTTTAATTTGACCTTATGTCAAAAATAGATACGCATTTTTCATCTTGAATCTTCCAATACATGCAGACTTGTTTGAATTACAATAGTTTTGTTGAAAATTACATTGCCATTCACCTACCTGTGATAGAAATAGCTGTCGAAATTACTATCTAGGGGGAAGCAGCTCCCCACTAAATTTAAGGCTATTCTCATTGCCAGATACTTTATTCAAAATTATCCGGCTTCAGTGTGGGTTGTATAGTTGCGTCACATTCTTGTTGTCCTAGCATCCCTCCTATTGAGTAAAAAGGAAATTATTTTTAAACATTCAGCACTAACTGATCAAAATGTTTATTAGCTTATCAGTTCAACCCTTTCATATTCATTGTATGAATACACCATTTAAAAAGCCTCTGAAATTGTAAACACTAGCTCTAAAAGTATTACTTGGTAGGTTTTGATGCCTGTTATCAGGCACTGAACTGTTCAACACAGAAGTTATAAAACATTCTCTTCCACATATTGTAAGAATGTACAATAATGTACAATGTACAGCAACATGAAAGGTACATGAATTATTTCAGCCACCTTAATCACTTTCTAAAATAATTTATAAAGCACAAGGAAATAAAAAAAATGTTTCTGGTTTGATTTTAAGATTTAGTTCTCAGAAATCGCATTTTACTGTCAAGTCATTCTACCAGTTTCCAAGAATCTTAACAGACAATTATGAAAACAATCCACAGTAAATACAACATGAGACTGAATTTTACTGCAATCCCAATGTCAGCTTCATACACCTTGCATGAAACTTTGGAAATTATGTCTTATGTCTTAAGCAAGATCATATTCTCACCTTTAAGCATGTCTAAGGTTGAGAGTGACTGATGCGAAGCAAGCATACAAAGCACACTACCACTGCTTCCCAGTGATAATGAAACCGGCTGAAGTGCAGCATCAGGCAGTACTTGAGGGCACAAATAACCCAAACTGGGTTTTAAGAATTCAGGAGGTAGATCACTCTCACCTAGCTGTTAGAGCAAGTTAGAGCCTTAGTGTCACTAGGTGCTAGCTTCTGGGATGAAAAAGCCCCTGACAAGGACTTAGCAGTGCAGAGCGTTCATAGTTCCAAGCATCACCCAAAGCATTCCACAGTCAAACTGGGACACGTGTTGTGAGAGAGGTCGGCACTGAATCACAGAATGGTTTGGGTTGGAATTGACCTTAAAGTCCATCTAATTCCAACCCCCTAATCCCACTGGATTAGGTTGCTTAAAGCCCCATCTAACCTGGCCTTGAACACCTCCAGGGAAGGAAGAGCTACAGTTTCTCTGCGCAACCTGGGCCAGTACCTCACCACCCTCACAGGAAAACATTTCTTCCCAATATCTCATCCAAATCTCCCCTCTTCCAGCTTAAACCCATTATCCCCTTTTCCTTTCTCTGCACTCCCTGATAAAGAGCCCTCCCCAGCTGTCCCATAGGCTTCATTTTGTTGAGCAAACAAGGGGGATGAGTACTGCTCAAAATAAATAAGTAAATAAAATTAACCAAAACTGACAGAACGGCATTGGGAACTCTCCATCTATATCACATATTAAGGTTCATTTCATGTCCAGGTGAAACAGGACTAAAAAAAAGTCTTTCTTTTTCTGAATTATGATTGCCCATCTTTGTGACACAAAACTACATCACTAGCAATCCTGTGAAGAAGGGAATTTGCACATAAGGCTGAGAAAGAGCTTGGTAACAGTGAATCACCTATCTGCTGATCAGGTATTTTGGGGACTACTGGAAACTAAAAGGTGGTAAATGATACCACAGACTCAGCATGGTCATCGCTGGTATAGCATTCTAGAAAACCTTGAAGAGTTACTCACCTAAAAATCTTCCATTGTGCCAAGAGTGCTAAACATTCACAAATCAGAAAAGAAAGTATATAGAAAGACAGTGGGTTAAATCCAGAGTGATATTTTCAGATGAAAAATATCCCTTATTCTACATTAACAATATTCTGCAATAATTTATTCTGTTCTAGACAATTAAAACCATTGAAGATGCATAATCTAATAGAATGTAGTCAGAAAACAAGGCAGAAGCCACTGTCTTCCGATACAACTAGTAATTATGGATACCATTTGTTGTTATGCAGCTGAACTGACTCAAAGCTCTGTATTAGTTCTCAGATTGCCGCTCGTTTTTACATAGAAAATGGCCAGCTTGAGTCTACTCCCACATTGCAATGAGCATGCCATGAAATGGCTGTGAATCACAGATGGTGCCAGCAGAGATCTATCCATTCTCATCTTTAGTCACTCTGCAGGCAGGGAAAGGCATTGGCTGTAGCAAACTCAGCTCCTGGAGCTCCAGCAGCTCTACACTGGTTTGCCACAGACGTCTGGATTATGTGCCTGCGTCCTTAGTCTGAAGATGCATTCTGCATTCACTGCAGACAAAATCCCTCATGTGTTGCTGACACTGCAGCATTACTTCTAAAACCCACATAATTAAGCCGCTTATCCTCTGCCTTGGTCCGCAAGCCAGCTCTCACTCATAGGTGAGCTTTGTGCAGACATCAAGGGCACAAGAACGACCCAAATACAGGTAAACCTTCAGGTTTACTACCATGGAGCTATTTCTCTAGGTGGTGTCTTCATGAAAAAATGGAAATCACTATAAGCAAAACTGAGTAAGAGGTTTCATTTGCTAAAAGTGGCAGAATGAAATATTTCAGCATATCCAACATCCAACACTTTTGAAGTAGCCATCCAACAATATGGAAGCAGCAACTCCTAACCACAGTCAATACCAAAAGCATATGGTTCCACCTCTATTTGTAAACTTTAATATCCCTCAAAAGCTTAAAATGAATTCTATGCTATGCTGGAAAAGAAAAAAGTGTATTGGTCTCTTAGAGGGCACCACTGTAGTATATGTCCTGTCCATCTTCGTTTTCATGATTAACTCCCTACATTTCCAAAGAAAGTCAGAGAATTAGTCTAGCCAACTAGAAATATGAGATATCTTTAACAGAAATCAGGACAAATACAGCCATGGCACTGAGCTGTGAAAAGTACTGGCTTAACATAGTGGCTGCACTGTGGAAAAACGGAAGCAAAACCTCCAAAATACATCAATATTGCAGCGTAAAAACACTGGGACATGTTGCTAAAACAAAAAGAAAATCTGTATAACAGACCTGTGGCCCCTAAAATCAACAATAATGAGGGATGTGAAAGAGCAGAGTGCCAGAGAAGCCTCTAATACTGCACCCCAGCAGTAAAGCAGCTTTGGCAGCATAGCTGGCAGTCAGTACACAACACAGCCACACAGAACACCTGCATCTGCTGTAGCACTGCTTTGCCACTGAAGCATACTAACATCCTAGAAGGCTACTATATTTTTTAATAGATAAAAGAACCTATCTTGCAGATCTTGTTAAAACACCAGTATACACTAATAGGAGCACAGCCAAGCTTCCCAGTGTTCTCACAAAATTCAGGATTAACTAAACCATGGCTACGTGCCTCCACTTGTGCAAAATCACTGCTTATCCATGCTAAAAGCTATCAAGGGCCTGGTACATATCCACATAGAAGTGATTGTTAAACAGACTAAATTTAGTACAAAGGTAAAGTCAGTTTTGCTACACTTAACAATGCAGAAATAACACCTGTTCCTCAAAGGAGAAAATGTTCACAAATTTCGCTTGCCTTACTCGAAACTGGGACAAATCACTCTCTACCATTACCCACCTCCACCTCTCAAATGCCAATTCCATCACCTGGCTACAGTCTTAGAATCACAGAATCATACCATCACCAAGGTTAAAGAGACCTCCAAGATCAAGTTCTATCATCATCTTAACACCACTATGCCTACCAAACCATGTCCCAAAGTGTCACGTCTGCACAATTTTTAAACTCCTCCTCGTCCTATCTCTGCATTCCCTGATAACGAGCCACCTAAACCTAGAAGCCAACCTTCTGCAAGTTTTGTTTATAGTACAATGACTGTGTAGTTTGTGTTTATAAATAAATTAAATCACCGACTCTAAACAGGAAACATAACCCCTGCTTATTGCAACCATCATCCCCAAGTTCAAATTTCAAGTACGAAGGTCTTGGTATGTAACATCCAGTATCAAATACTGGAAAGCACCACATCCACGACTACCTTCCCAAAGCCAAGCTGTAAACTGTAATTCACTCGTAAATTCTATGCAGACCTAACATAGGGTAATAAGTGGGTTATTTTCTCAAAAGCCTGCAACCACAAAGAAAAACCAGAAAACAAAGCCAGAGGGTAAGTAAATACTTATACCTCTTTTCCCTTGAAGGACAGAGAAACTATGATACAAATTACACACACACACACAACTGTGGGACCAAAACTAAAGCAACTCTGACTTTCTACTGCACATGCAGATCATGAAGCCTAAAATTTTGATAGGAGCTAAAAATGACCATTTGTTTTTCTTTCCAGTCTCTTTAACCATAGGCTATGCTGGATAAGGTAAATTCATCCATATGCAGCATCTCACCTTCTGCATCCCCCAAAAAGTTTGTTCTGCAGCACACAAACAGATGCAGAAAACCAAGAGAGAATACGAAGGCAGTAACTCAATATCAAAATATCTGTACCACGGTGCCATAAAAACAAGATAATTTATTTATTGCTGGAGCAGGCTTATGATGTAATCAACTGCTCATGACCAGTGTCTGCAGAGCTTGCAGACAGCTTCTAATTGGCATCTATTCTCAGCCACAGAGCGAATAACAAGTTATTCTGAGATAAAACAAACAGCAGTAACTAAAAAACTTTGACCATTTACCATTTTCCTAAATAACTTGGGCTAACAACACCATTTAAGACCTCTCTCCCTATTTATTTCTCTGCCTTTACTAAATACTTTAATACATCTTCAGACAAGGTCTAGGCCTATCAAAAATACCAGACACGCTGTTCCCTGTGCTATTTTCTACTCTGCAGCCTAGAGTGAGAAATACTTTTTCATGCTGCTCTCCCTAGAACCAGCATAAGCTCTGCTGGAGGCAGAAATACATCATCAGCTGCGGGAGCTGGTGCACACACCAGGTCTAACTAAACTTGATATCCGAGCAGCTGGAATGCTTGCAGAAAACAAAACCAAACTGTTTTGGAGGGAATTTGGTACTTACTAGTGACCTAATAACTCTAATATTTCACATTTGGGGTTGTGGGTTTTTTTTTTTTTATTTAACTGTATGGGGAAAGTATCATCTCACCCGCTCCTGTCTGATTACAGGGCAAGACAGGGAAAAATCCCTCCTTCAACAGATAGAAAAATTTTCACTCTCCTTAAATTATAATTAGGCCTCTTATCCTGGTTCTTTCACATTCTATATCAGCACCTTAACAGCAGTCAGCATTTTGTTTTATCACAAAAAGGAATACAAGCACAATAAAGAAGAAAAAAACCAAGATGCCATAAAAAAAAAAAACAAAACTGCTCTCCTATGTCCATTACATTTGGAGCTGACAAGGTGTCAAAGAAAAAAAATAATTAAAAAAAAAGCAGTTAGCACAAGTTTCAGTCTTCGAGCTATTATTGAAGAATAACAGAGATCAAATAAATAAGGAAGAATTCACAGCAGAATTTCCATCTCTGAGCAGCGTGAACGTAGTGTAGCCCAACAGTCCACATCATTCATCTGGACATGTGAAATACCCTGTGGAGAGGCTTGAATCTTGAAGTCGTTCTCTCAAAGCAAAGGATGAAATAGCACATGATAAACCTACTTGTCAGGAATCCTTTTACAGCTATTCCAACTGGAAATAAGCAGCATTCTCAAAGAGCAGCAGAAGAAAAATACTTATGTCTGATATACTTTGTCTCTAAGCCAGAAGAAGCCAGTCTGAAAAGCCTATTACAGGTTTTAAGAGATGCATTAATATAAGGAGACAAGAAAAGAGTCCAACCACTGGGAACTGACTACACAAGGGGAAAACAAAAAAAACACCCACACACCAAAAAAACCACACACAACAAAAACCAGATTATTTAAGGATAAAAAAAGGCCACCGTAAGGACTGGTACAATTAACATTCAAAATTGCCCAAAGGAGAAAAACCTCATCTCTTCCTGAAGGGATTCAGTACATGTTATATAACAACAGAAATAAAAACCCTTGACACCTATACCTAATGAAACAAAATACATTCTAAATTTGATACAAACCTGAGAAAAATTTCATATCGGCCACAGACTTTTTCTATTATGTGAATAACGCACTGCTCAGCATCTTATACTTAGTCAGCCTTGGCTCTAAGGTCCAACAATTTGAGATGAAGTTTCCTGTTCCTATTAAAATCAGTAGAAATACCCAGGTAAGGAGTGACAGCTTAGTCAATAAGGTTTTTGAAAAATAATTCCAGTCAATATGGATGGCAAAAGAATAAATACCAGTAATGAACTGAACCTTTCAGCAAGTTGCTGTACTTGCTAAGCACAAAAGCAGTCAAAAAGCTAATCTCTACTGTGAAGGTGGTGAGGCACTGGCCCAGGTTGCCCAGAGAAGTGGTGGCTGGCCCATCGCTGGAGGTTTTCAAGGCCAGGTTCGATGAGGCTTTGAGAAACTTGATCCAGTGGGAGGTGTCCCTTCCCACAGCAGGAGGTCGGAACTGGATGGGCTTTAAAGTCCCTTCTAACTCAAACCATTCTGTGATTCTTTAAGTATATCTAAGTCTCCCTCAGAGATCAGTAACCACTTTTACAGATTTAAGGTGAAATTTGGTGTTGACAGAGCACCCTTTAAGCTATCATCCACTTTGTGAAATCTGCACCCAGGAAAACTCTAGGTTAGAAGTGTTATAAATTAAGATACAGTTTGCAACCAACCCTAAAGACTCTTCTCTTAGTAACGTCTTAATTATATTTGGAAAAGTTAAGTCACCTAAAGCTGTGCAGATACAGTCCAAATTGAAGTTAGATTTTTCTCCTTACCAACCAGAAGTGATCAAATGTCAGATGCTTCCTACAAGAAAAACCTTTCTTCTTTCAAGGTATTGACAAGTTATAACTTGTAAATCCTAAGCAAAAGGCTTCCTCCAAAAGCAAGACTTAGTAAAAAGATGGAGCTGCTGTCTTTAGGCAGAATGGAGTGTAGGAAACTATGTGATATGGTATGATCCTTATTAAAAGTATACATCATGGTTAAAAGCCAAGAAACACATACCCATTGAATATGAAAGCTAATGAGGATTTCATCCTTATTCTTAGAAGTTTTATTTTCAGTATTAATTCATTAAAGAATTTAAATCCTAATCACGGCAAATTCAACTCTGCACTTACACAGAAACACACAGCATAAAGAAAAATTCTTGTTACGTNAGTCAGCCTTGGCTCTAAGGTCCAACAATTTGAGATGAAGTTTCCTGTTCCTATTAAAATCAGTAGAAATACCCAGGTAAGGAGTGACAGCTTAGTCAATAAGGTTTTTGAAAAATAATTCCAGTCAATATGGATGGCAAAAGAATAAATACCAGTAATGAACTGAACCTTTCAGCAAGTTGCTGTACTTGCTAAGCACAAAAGCAGTCAAAAAGCTAATCTCTACTGTGAAGGTGGTGAGGCACTGGCCCAGGTTGCCCAGAGAAGTGGTGGCTGGCCCATCGCTGGAGGTTTTCAAGGCCAGGTTCGATGAGGCTTTGAGAAACTTGATCCAGTGGGAGGTGTCCCTTCCCACAGCAGGAGGTCGGAACTGGATGGGCTTTAAAGTCCCTTCTAACTCAAACCATTCTGTGATTCTTTAAGTATATCTAAGTCTCCCTCAGAGATCAGTAACCACTATCATCCACTTTGTGAAATCTGCACCCAGGAAAACTCTAGGTTAGAAGTGTTATAAATTAAGATACAGTTTGCAACCAACCCTAAAGACTCTTCTCTTAGTAACGTCTTAATTATATTTGGAAAAGTTAAGTCACCTAAAGCTGTGCAGATACAGTCCAAATTGAAGTTAGATTTTTCTCCTTACCAACCAGAAGTGATCAAATGTCAGATGCTTCCTACAAGAAAAACCTTTCTTCTTTCAAGGTATTGACAAGTTATAACTTGTAAATCCTAAGCAAAAGGCTTCCTCCAAAAGCAAGACTTAGTAAAAAGATGGAGCTGCTGTCTTTAGGCAGAATGGAGTGTAGGAAACTATGTGATATGGTATGATCCTTATTAAAAGTATACATCATGGTTAAAAGCCAAGAAACACATACCCATTGAATATGAAAGCTAATGAGGATTTCATCCTTATTCTTAGAAGTTTTATTTTCAGTATTAATTCATTAAAGAATTTAAATCCTAATCACGGCAAATTCAACTCTGCACTTACACAGAAACACACAGCATAAAGAAAAATTCTTGTTACGTTATTTTATTAGATACTAAAGAGGTCAGTAATGTATTAACCCATGAAGTCAAACTTCCTCTTCTCAGCCAACAAATCTGAAGTTCTGTAAACACAAATACTTTAAGCTTTATTTGGCTCTTCAAGACTCAGAAGAGTAGAAATTCTCCAAAGAGTTATACAGCACAAGGTGAGGAAAAGGTGCTGGAAGTAACCAGAGCTGAATTTACTATATTCCACTGTAACACTCCTCTGGAGTTTTCAATCCAGTCTTTACGTGTAGGAAGCCAAATAAAAAATCCTTAGAATTTTTTAATCAGTTGATAAAAGGTATTTCTGTACAAATACCTCTGCTTCATCCTATTCTGACCTGCCCAGAATTTTCTTCCATCCCATCTATTACTCCATCCTATTTCTTCCCTTTTCTTCACCATCCTCTTTCCCTTCTAGTAATGCACCTTTAGTAAGGCCACTGCAGCAGCTCTGCTTTCCAGTCTCTTCCTCCCTCTCACCTTCCTGAAAATAACACAATATTTTACTACTAGAGTTTACTTCCTAGATTGTTATGGTATGACTTATTAAAACACAACTATAGTTCTACTGCAATAAAGGGCTCCAAGTTAGAACCTGTACCTCTAGAGCTGTATCTCCTGCACTCAAACCTCTTCTATGACCTGTATAGCCAAAGAGACAAGGTGTGGGAGTGAGCATGAAATAATATTTCACGTATACAACTGCAAGATATTTTAAAGCACACTGCAGATAAAAATAACTATAGCAGAAGCCTTAAAGAAAAAATATTCTGCAAAAACTACTAGAGTAACCTATGTACCCAAACATAAATGAGATGCTGCACTTAAAACTCATTTAAAATCAGGCATTTGACTGGAGATCTCACAACTTCACATTCACAGAGACACACAAGTTGTGTGGAAGACAGAAGAATGACCTACAAGATGAAACAACTGTTTTTTCAGTTTGATTATAATGTTCATCCAGCATAAAAAAAATAGGTTACCCTCTGCCACCTGGCTATGTCAACCAACATGCCAGACAAAAGTGAAAGTCAGTTCTATCGGATAGCCTTTAAAAGTTTTTGTGTTACGTAAAATAGCTACAGCAGGAGATAAATGCAGGTCTCAGCATCACAAACTGTCGGACACCAACTGTAGCTTACTGAGAACATAATTCCTTTCAACTAATTTGGGGAAAAAAAAAATAAATCACAGAATGATTTGGGTTGGAAGGGACCTTAAGGATCATCAAGGTCCAACCCCTGCCTTGCACAGGGACACTTCCCCTTGCCTGTGTCAGGGCGCTCAAAGCCCCATCCAACCTGGCCTGGAACACCTCCAGGGGTGGGGCAGCCACCACTTCTCTGGGCGGATTGGGCCAGGGCCTCCCCACCCTCACACGAAAAGATATCAGGAAGATATCTCATCTACATTTGCCCGCTTTCAGCTAAGAACACCCCTCCTCATCCTATGCCTGACCCTCCCCAGCTTTCCTCCACCCCCTTTCAGTACTGGAAGCTGCTCTAAGGTCTCCCCAGAGCCTTCCCTTCTCCAGGCTGAACAACCCCAGCTCTCTCAACCTGTCCCTGGATGGAAACTGCTCCAGCCCTCGGGTCAAGTTCCTTGACTACTATGGACTCACTCCAACAGTTCCACGTCCTTCCCGTGCTGAGGAATCCAGAAGTGGACACAGGGCTCCCAGTGAGGTCTCATGGTAGCAGAGCAGAGGGGCAGAATCCCCTCCCAAGCCCTACCAATCACAGTGCTTTTGATTTAGTTGTTATAGCTCACAAAAGCCTGTGGAGAAACATCACCTGCTATGACTCAGGAACATCTGGACAGTGGGAGGAGCCTCTTTCTTCTATGAGAAAAGCAATTTAACATAGATTAACTGAAATGCTATTTTCCTATGGCAATAGCAACAGGAGTTTTAAAAATAATTTCTTGCTTATTAATTGGAAACTAATTGAAGATAAACCATGCTAAAACACACAATCTCAGCAGAAAACTTTAGGCAGAAGGGAAGGAAGCAGAATAACATCCTTATCAGTCTACAGTAACATATACGCACACTGGCATTTATGACACAAGCTTTTCCTTGCACAGCAATAAAAATGCAAATGAAAAAACAGGTTTCCCAGGAAGGCTCTGAGTAGTTGCAAGTGAAAGGGAAATATATCAAATCTAAAACTAAACATACCAGCAGCTTTTCATATAGTTTGTAATGCAAACAACAAAATTCTCTGAAAGATCTGGTTTTATCCTAAAGAAAATGAGATTTTTTTTTAAAGAAACATTTTTAAGTAAAATTTTTTTAAGTAAAATTTTTAAATAAAAATTTTGGTAAAAATAAGAGGGGTTTTATTAAACATACATTAATATGATTTAAATAAGCTCTAAACTTTTAAAACTTGAGGATCTTTTCAGAAAAAAAAATTTTTTGACCAAATTCCAATAATGCATAAGTAATGCCCTATGTTAGCACTGTCTCACTGGTTAACAGCATAGCTTGACACAATCATAACATTCCACCACAATTACTAATCTCATTTTATGAACAATCACTCCTACTACCTTAACTGAAGCTCCAAAGTCAGATCAACACTGACAGAACAAGCTGTTGAGTATGACTGGGTCTTTGACAAGACTGATGAATGGTGCCATTTAATTATTGTAGGATTCCTTTCCCGATATTTTAAACAAAAGCTATTTTGTGGGTTTTAGCAAGTCGGTTACACATTACATAGGCTTCTGCTGCCACTATTGTGTCTGTCAAGGCTTTAAAAATGTAGTAGGGTTCTAGAAAAGTCCCACACTTCCCTGTACCTGAAGATGACTGGTTATGAAATAGGTCAGCCTTATCTCTATTTGGCAAACAGACACAATGAAACACAAAGATCAAAGCAGTTCTGGTAGAAACACTTTGGAATTGAATAAGGAAACATAACTCAAGATGCTTTAAATTCCTTCTAGTATTTTCTTCAGTGTCTACTTCAAAACTTCATTCAAAAATTTATTGTTAATAGCTTCCAGTGAAAAATATTGCTGATTCCCAGAATTCTCAAGACATCTGTTCCAAGAGGGGCCTGGAGAGGCATCTTACCTCTTTTTGAGTCCTCTGTTTCCATGTATCCCCACATAAATAATTTTAAAAACAAAACTAACAAAGATCATCTTATTATCCTCTTACAGATGTTCAGTATATTTTACCAACCTATTCCAAACAGTCACTATGTTATTTCACGCTTGTCTTTTTGTGGAACTTAAACTAGTACCCCCTTCACTCCACTAAGACATCTTTTTGCAAAATAAATTATTTCAATAAATTTATAACAGAAAATGCATTGGATTTGTTTTCAGAAGAAAACACATAGTTTTGAAGCATTTCAGGAAGAAAGTTTGTTTATGGGGGGGCAGGGGTGGTTTTGTAGTTGAGGTTTTTCATATTTTGGTCTCACTGTTTAATGAAATAACAATTAAAAAAACCCAAGAAAAGTTACACTTTAAAGTGCAGGCCTCAAATTTCATTCTAGATTTTCTTCTAACCAAAAAAAAAAAAGTATCTTCTACTTCCTGCTGTTATAGCAGTGAGAAAAAAAAACACCAACCCACCACACATAAAGGCATAGTGTATTGTAATAATCACTCTGTAGCATGTATAGCATGTATTTACTGCCAGTATCCCATCAGCTTCATAAAAATAAGGTTACCTCTGAGGAAGTAATCTTTAACTGAAGGGTCAACACTAATACTCATGATACGTGCACCAAAGCTTGTATACAGCAGTTCTGTGACTACACCACAGAAACCTTGACAGAGTTTTAGAGGTTTTTAGTAATAAAGAAGACATGTTATTAAATCTATGAAACCTTATCATGTACCATATTGCTACTGTAAAAGCTGTGTTTACTGCCATTTCAGGAATAAAGCTACCAAACATTAGAGAAGCTTCTGCCCTCTATAGCCAATTCCCTAAACTTCCTCTTCTTTCCTACCTTGGAAGTAGAAGAAGAGTACAAGGAGTAAATATATTATTTCATTGTTAGCTACATTTCTTCATCCTTTGCCTCTAAGAATGGCATACCTGGGGTACAAGCCACACAGATTGTCCCCTGCCAAACAGAGACTAAAAAACCACAAACATGGAAAAACACAGTAATTCAAAAATACTTGAAACGAAATTTCTGGAAAAGTAAGACTTTCAAAGCACTCAACCTTGGCCCCAATTCTGTTACAATTTACCACTGACTTAAAGAAAAACCAAGTTACATCAATGCTGTAGAATTTGAACTGTTACTTACCATAGACATTTCTTTAATTCAACACGTCTTTCTCTTTCACTAACTACTAATATTTCTGTATTTTAAGAGTTCTCTGTACTTTTGACATATAGGTGCCACCTCCTTGTTTTAGCAATCCCAGTGATGACTAAGCAAGTTATCTGGGAGTGGTATCACATTCTCAACGTTGATCAAATATTAACACAGTCAGACCCTTCCCAACAGCAGCATCAAAACGCACATACCAAACTACTTCATTTTGTTCTGGCAACACACTGTGAAGGGCTGGAACATTCAAGTCTCCTCTATTATACTTGCTTTTTCAACTTCTAACATACCAGTATTTTCCAAGCACCTCAGAAGTGACAATGAAAGAATGTGAAATACACCCTCATCATTTTGTAGTAGGTTATGCTAAAGCCACCAAGAACTGAGGCAGAACTCCCAACAGCAAGCAGGAATTCTCCTGGAGACTGGCCAAGGACATCAGAAAGTTAGGGTTGTTCAGCCTGGAGAAGAGAAGGCTTCAGGGAGACCTTAGAGCAGCTTCCAGTACTGAAAGGGGCTGAAGGAAAGGTGGGGAGGGGCTCTTGATCAAGGATTGCGTGGATAGGACAAGGAGGAACATTTTTAAGCTGAATAAGGGGAGACTGAGATATTAGGCAGAAATGTTTACCAGTGAGGGTGGAAAGGCACTAGCCCATGTTGTCCACAGAAGTGGTGGCTGCCCGATCCCCAGAGACATTCAATGCCAAGTTGGATGGGGTTTTGAATATCCCAATCCAGTGGGAGGTGTCCCTGTCCATGGCAGGGAGCACAGAAGGGGAGGAGGAGGGTTGGAACTGGATAATCTTTATGATTTCTTACAACTCAAACCATTTTATGATCCTATGATTTACTTCCGGGGTGGTCTCTAATGACAGCAGCAATGAGGACTGCACGTCATTAACAACAGGACACCTCTGAGGTATCATCTGACACACAGTCTGTTCTCTAGCCCTAATACACATGGTGTTCTCAGTTCTAGCACAACATAAATAACAGCTGCCTTTTTTTGTTTGTTTTTCCAGTTGCCATTATTTACCTTTTGCACGTTTTTCTTGATGACATTTCCTTACCTTTAAATAGATACTTAAATGTTTGTTTATAGTCTGTCTGGCACCACTGCTAATGGGCAGTGGAAAAATGGCAAGAATAGTACAGTCCCTGTTTTTTCTTAGCTTTCTTTCAATTTTGGTTCCAAAAAACTTCTCAACTGAAGCGTCAAACAGGAGCTGTCATCCTGAGCTAACTCACCATGCAGGTCTGAGTGTTGCTCCTCAGTGACATTTAGAATTGTGAAGAGAATGCTGTCTTAGACAAAGGAGCTTCTGAAACACAGGTGGTGCTTTTGTTTGGCTTTTTGTTGTTGTTTGTTTTTTTAAAGCAGACAGCTGCTTCTCCAGAAACCACTAACTACTGCTGCTATTAAGAAGCTAACAGAGAAAGCACTATCAAAGGTAAAGAGAAAGCTCTATCAGATTTAGATAACTGAATGTACATAAATTCTGTGGTCAAATAAAGAACTGCTGCCTATACTACATATGTATCTACACTACTTTAATTCTCCAAGATGGATGTTTTGCTTACTATTTTTTCTTATTATTTTTTCAGAAATTCCCTCAACAACTTTAATTCTGCCACGCCTCCAGCATTTTTGGTAACTTTTCAGCTAACATCTTCAGAGGGTGAGAGTTATTACCCAAGTTCACATTTTGCTTTCCTGAAAGACACTCCAGACAGGTATAGTGTCAATGTACAATTTCCAAAGAAAACAAAGAACACTCAACTCGGATCTAAGTTTCCCAGAAGCACCAAAATAAACATAAAATATACCATAACATCAGCATCCAACTGTGTAACAGAAAAGAAAACACTTTTCATCAGGAGCTCCAACTATAAAAGGCACAGGCCAGTGTTACCACCTTTATCAACCTATCTACAATAGGCATAACTGTTCAAAGGGTTCACTTGGCCAGACAGGTGGAGCTTCATTTTATTATTTGAAAACACCAGGACTCTACTTTACTAGAGAAAAAGATATCACCCTACCACTGCATCAGTTTGTCCACTTTTCTAAGTTTGTAAATGACAAAATGACTTAAATGAGGGTCTTCACATCCTTTCCTAAAAACCTACTCCCCAGTTTGCATTCATGAATGACAGGCTTCCATGGAAATGAAGGTCCAAGTTGCTACATTAGGAGGTGTTAGTCTTCATCTATTTTAAGTAACGGATCTTGAATCTTAAACAGCAGGTTCTTTCTCCATATTTAACTTCAAGATTCTCTGATCTTGAGCAAAATAGATTTTACAGTATACAAGAGTTATTTTCAGCATGCTTCTTGAAAATATACAGCAGACAGGACATTATAGAGGTTATAAAACATTACTGGATAAATATCAGAAGGTTACAAATAGTAAGAAGCAGTTCCAAATCACACTGATGTCCATTAGAAATAGCTACCTAACCTAACTGTTAAAATGCGGATGAACAACATGCACAAAATGCATCTTATGCCTGCTGCTTTGTCACTGAATTAGTCACCAGCAATTCCTCCTGCAACACTCCTGAATTTTCCCACACAGTGGTATATTTTCAGAGCTTTGAGTCATTGGGCCAGGAAGGAGACACTCCTGGGTACATCATCTCCCTGAAAAAATGTCAAGTCACACTAAACAGTATTTACCATTATGAAGTACATACTTCCTGCTAGAATCCAAATACAGTTTCATAGGAAGAAGTCAAGAGGATGAGGGAGAAGAGGAAAAAGCAGCCCCTCAACTCCAACCACAGCAAATTTAAATATGATGGCACAGATATTTGTGTTACTATTTTCAATATAGTTCAATCCATCTCTTCAACATGTTTTCAGCAAATCCCCAAAGTACCAATTAAGCCAATACAAACAAGAAAGCGGCACTTAGGGTAGATTATGCCCCTTTTGGTCATGCCAGGTAATATCCGACTCCCTGAACAGTTTCATTTAATATAATTTGATTTAATGAGGACTTAATGAGCATTAAGGTACGATTCAATGAAACTAAGAGTATGAAAATGAAACTTCTTATTTATACTATTTTTGTGTGGTAGTTATAAAGTAGTTTTACTTGTTTTTCCAAGGAAATCAGATGCTCCTGTAAGATGGCTTAGTAGGTTGAAGTGAAACTTCAAACCACTCTAAGAGTACAGAAGAAAGTACACAAGGAGCTCCCACCACTTAATACTACATTCCCTTTATTCACTGCAGACCCTACAAACTTGACAAGTTATTTTCTGGCATTCTGCTAAGAGGTAAGAGAAACGGACACAAGGCAGATTTAATCACACAGATTGTTGAACCCAACCATGTATCCAGACTAGAAAGTAAAAAAAAGCATTTTCTGCATCCAAATCCGGACAACATTTTACCCATGTGTACAATGTATATACACACCCAGTGAAAAAAGGTGTGTCCACAAAGTTATTCACTCAAAGCCTTGAAGTATTCCTATCCATCCCTAACCAAATACAATTCTAGGAGTTAGCTGCATTTTTACATTTTACTGGTTTATTTTTATTTCAGCTTACTTATTAGACAACACTTTTCTTATTTACTATATTTAAAGCCACCATTCTTTTGCTCCAAAGAAAGAAAATGTGAGCCGATTCTTTAAAGAAGTTGGATCTGTTAGCGTCTACCTGAGAAGCAACTGAGTGTTCTTGTTTTCTCAAACATTAACTTTGTATACTATAAGAAAAACCAAATATTTTGGACAATATTCAATAAGACAAAATACCTTCTCTTGAAAGGTCAGCACTAGTTTTTCTTGCAGCAACTTCATTCCCATCAGACTAACATCTAAACCCAAAAGAGTTTTAAAGAAATGGGTATAATTACAAACAAGTATCTGAAGCATCACTTCATCAAACAGAAAACCCATAGGGCCTCATCACTCGCTGCTTTGCAGAGATAAGCCATCATAGCTATGATGAGTCATGTTGCTTTATCAANCTTCCCTGGAGGTGTTTAAGTTACTGGTGGACGGGGTCCTGAGGGACATGGTTTAGTGTTTTGTGGGAGTGGTTGGACTCGATGATCCAGTGGGTCTCTTCCAACCCGGTGATTCTGTGATTCTGTAATATTCAGAATTATACCAAATAGTAGGTTTTCCTTCAACATTATTTCTAATTAATTACTTTTCTTACATGGGTTTTCATTAACAAGCTTTTACACTAAAATATGGGGGGAGGGCAGGGGGAAGGGTGGTGGCCAGGGCAGGGCAACTCCCTGAAGTTTTTCTTTGAGGATCCAAACTGGAAATAGAAATAAGATTTTCCTCGTGACATAAGGACAATATAAAACAAAACTAAGAAGTTGCCAAGGTTAAAACAAACAAACATATGTCCAGTCAGCAAGCCCAGCTCAGGGAGAGTTAGGATGACTCCTGGCCCCTTTCCACGACTAATTTCCTTTGACTATGATTCCTATTTTATTTTCCTGCTTATGACTCATTTACCTGGATGAGTCTATGTGCTAAATAAGGCTTAGCAACTCTATGAATATGTTCAACACCTCCTTTCTAGAACTCTATGTATAATGTTATGGCTTCTGCTCTACATCCTGTAATTAAGTCACACACGTTTCCAGCACTCACAGTGATCTTTTAGGTAACACCATACAAAGACTCAGTAGGATGCTACAGAGAAACAAACTACTTCACAGTACATGTTAAAGAAGTAGCATGTCCAGAGCTTTACATTAAGATAGATTACTCCAGTAAAATAGCAGGTATTTTCTCTATCGTATACTACAACTTCTTACTAAAATTACACCCTAAATAACACAAAGCAAAAAGGAAGCCTGGCTTTGCACGTTATTGTGTAGTCAGGGGGTCAACGGCAGTAACAGCCAGGAAATGAGAAAGTGCATGGATGACAGCCTTCTGCCTCAAGGAAATCACCACTGACCTTCTAGATGCTTCGAGTTATTGGTTGTACCTTTGCAGTGCTATAACCCTCTGAAAGGCTCCATAAAAATCTATAATTATAATTATAAGCTACTTGAAAAGGAGTAAATTTATGTTCACACTGTTGGAAGGGCAGACTAAAGTGCACCTGGGATGCCTCCTAGCGAAATGCTGCAAGTTGTGCTGCTCATGCACAAGCCATGAGATTTAGATGTGAACAACTCTCCTGGTTTTCAATACCAGACACTGATGTCTCCCTGCATCATATACATCAGCAAGAGAAAACAAGTCTCTTGATGGCATAATAAATAACAAGGGGCAAACAAAGCACACGAAATCTTTTCAAATCATATCCTGCAGGCCATATCTACACATGGAAAACACTGCAGAACAGATAACAAGACCCTGATAATTTTAAAGACATCACTCCCTTGCCTTCCTACCTTAACCATGGCTTGTTGTGCAAGCTGTGTGTTTATATGGCAACGTAAACCAGGCAAACCAATGTTGTTCTGATAAGGATGTAGATTATAAGGGGAGCAGCAGAGGAAATGCTTCCACAGGTAAATGAGGAAAATAAACTTCAGTGATAAATTTGCACAGACAGTGGGAGTAAAATCCACCTTATTGTGTTCTCAGCAGCTGTCAATCCTTGTCAGTGATACAGTTTAACCTTACAAAAGAGATTTCAAAACAACATACTCTGCTAACTATCAAAGCATTAATCAGAGACAGTACAGCTCTAGACATATGTATTGTGATTAGAAAGGGCTAAAAGGTAGTAAAACCAAAATAAGACAGTGGATCACAGAGTAGATAAGCAAAAGAGACCCCAGTAATTTTAATTCAAGCATCCTGGGTCAGGCATTTTCTGTAAAGGTTATTACGCTAATTAGCAATTCAATAGTTATAGATTCTTCAGCCTTATCATGAAAATCATTCTTCTTCAGACTGACTTATACAGCCTTATAGGCACTACCAGGTTTTTTTATACCTATCCTTATTTTAAGTTACTACCCTAAGGTATCTTAGGCTGTGGAGTTGGTTTTTTTCATGTACAAGAATACTAAATGTATAAAAAATTAATACAGCCACATGCTATGGGGAAAAGAGTAAAACATTTTTACATTGCACTATGGTAGGAGCCATTATTCTTATCTATACCCTACAGTTTCATTTCAATACCACTATATTACAAGACACTCCATCCCTAGAGATACTCAAAGCGAGGCTGGATGGGGCTTTGAGGAACCTGACACACCGCGAGGTGTCCCTGCCCATGGCAGAAGGCATTGGAAGTGATCTTTAACATTCCTTCCAACCCAAACCATTCTGCAATAGATCTCTTAGAAGTAGTTTGAAAAAAAGGTATTTTATTAACTGCATAGAACTGGACTATAACTTTTCTCAGTCAGGTCCAGAAATACCAGTCACATCAATTTACTCTTTGCAAGCAGTACAAGTTCAGAAAAAAACAACCATGCATACCAGTCACTTGAAAGACACATTATTAATCACAAGGAACATGACTACAGCCACCACTTCCACTACTTGAAGTGACCAGGTCCTTCACCAGCCCACTCAAAAGCACATATACAAGGTTCCCTGCGGCTTTCCATCCATTCCAGTTGTAACAGTTCACACAAACACCACTGCACAAGTCACTGGGTGGCTAACCGCCTGCATCACAGCCCCTCAGTAACTCAGACTGCCAGGTACAGGCAGGTTCACTGGTATTTTTTTGAGGAGAGAGGTTAATGTAACATCCACAAGTTATTATTTACCACAATTCCACATTTCTGTAGGTCAGCAAGCTTCAGCAAATTGTTCCTGACTTGACACTAAAATTAGGTTTATACCAGACCCTATTATCTGGCCTTGTCAAGTCACTAGACACCAAGTAAACCTCCTTGACAGTTTTTTCCACAAATTCTCCCACAGAAGTGCCCTACAGATGTCAAATTGTTTAAAGTTATTACTGATCTATTTTAAAACATAATGTTGCAAAATAAAGCAACTATCTTGCAATATAATTTCCATAAATTAAAGATGACTCCGCAACTTTTTTCTTACTCTTCAAATCATTTTTTTTTTAAATTTGTCAGTGTGGTTTTTGTCCTGGGACAAAAAGCAATAAATAATATAAATAAAAATGAAGATATTTATTACTATAAAACATATATGTCTTAAAGTTTCCCATCCTGAGTACACTGTCTTATGTTGACCTCATCCTTCCCTTTTTGTTGCAGCTTTATGAGAAAAAAATAAGTTTCCATATTAAATTTGCCTTTTTTTTTTTTAATACAAATCTTTACACTAAGCAAGCCCTCCCATATTTCACACCTGAAATGTAAGGTGTTATGTTCCGTCTTCTTACTTTGCCACCTGGCACTTTAGCCAGCAAGCTATTTATGTTACGTCTCATGCTCACAAATCTTCCTTGCAGCAATATAAGTAATTAAACTTCTCTCTAATTTGTAGGAGCTGATACCTACGATTTCTGAATTTTAATGCTGCCAAATAAACAGGCTATTTTAGCATGCTGAAGAACACCAAAAGCATGAGACTGCACACCCCTTATATAAGACAACAGGACAAACGCAGAACAGTTGCCAGGAATGATGACCCTCAAATATTACACTGGCCCACCCTTACCCACAGGAGGCCTAGGCCACAAAGACCTCTGATTTTCTTTCTGCCAAAATTTTTTGCCAACTAGAAACTGAGTGGAAATTATCCACGTAGAGCATCATGTATTCAAGTTGTAACTACAGACAGGCACTCGCCTGATAGAAGGAAAACTAAGCAGCTTACAGGGATTTGAAGGGACATCATCCTACTTCCTTCTATTAGAGCACATTAGTTCATACACTACCTAAACGGCTACAATTTCAAAATATTACCCAAGATGTCTCTTTAATAAAAATATAGAATGGTTTGTGTTGGAAGGGACCTCAAAGCCCATACAGTTCCACCCCCTCAAATAGGCAGGGACATCTCCCACTGGATCAGATTACTCAAAACCCCATCCAACCTGGCCTTGAACACCTCCAGGGATGCAGCAGCCATCTCTGGGCAACCTGTGCCAGTGCCTCCCCACCTTCACAGGAAAACATTTCTCCCAAAAATCTCCTTCAACTTAAAACGGCTCCCGTCTCATCCATTCCCTGTACTCTCTGATAAAAAGCCCCTCCCTCAGCTTTCCCATAGGCCCCCTTCATTACTTATTTTTCTTTAAATGCATCATTTTTAGAACTTGGTTGGAGGTTTTCTTCTTGTTTTATTGGGGGAGGTGGGGGTGTTTGTGGTTGGGGTTTTAAATCAGGTTTTGGTGCCTGTTCTGTGCAGAAACAGCTCTGTTAAAGCTAACTTAGACTTCCACGATGAACTCCTCATTTTCCAGCCTGATGAGGTATAAGACTGAAATGTGTGTGTATGTGTATATATATGTGCACAGCATATGCACATGCACAGTTCATTAACAGAAGTTTCTCTAAGAGACAAAAACCAATTTAGGTTCATTTTCCTGACTTAGTCTTCATTGGGACAGACAACACAAAGGCTACGTAACTTCTGACCTGTTAATGAGACCGCCTTTTTTCCACACACATTAGATATTCCACACTAATTAAAAAAGAAAGTTAAGCTGCACTCTCTGTAAGGCAGTCTGCTTGACTTGAGAATAGGAGCTGCACTTCGTCTCCTCTCCAATCAATAATCCATAAACCAGGGTTGAATGTGCAGGCTGTTTGCCAGTCAGCTCGAGCTGAAAGCTACTCGTGTCTTCTAAGCCTTTCCTTTTCTTTCATGGTTCAATCAGCTCTGCTCAAAAGAAGCATTTCAGATAAATAAAACAAAACCTCATGTCTTTCAATATTCTAGTTTGTCATTTATTCTCCTGCAAGACCAACATTTTTCATATATAGTGAATCCAGATTTTAATGAAGTCTGGGGGAAAAAAGGTCCAAGTGGGTGTAGTCCAGCCTTCCAACTAGAAACTAACACTGTGAAATACATTAACAAACACAGCACCATGAGAAAGCTTAGGTTGGTGTTTCAAGCCTATTATGGTTATGGATTGGGAAGCTTTCAGCTTTACAGGTATTTATTAGGTGTGTGATGCACACGCAAGAATACACAGTATACAAATGACTTTATGTAAGTATTTTATATTAAAATTTATTCTTATATACTTCAACTTAACCCTGCCCAGGTAAATTCTGAAAGCTTTCTTTCAAAGCATTGCTTTAGTGTGCTTGACTTTTAAACCCTTCTATCCCTGTGACTATTATAATTGGCTATCATTTATCACACCAGCTAGGGAAATTGTCTCCAGTGACCTCAGAATTCATAGACGGGTATGTAGAAGCTATATTTCAGTCAGAGAAAAGACACAAAAAACAGTTAATGGTATCATAATAATTATTCCTATAGTCAAAACCAGCAGAGTATAAGCTATTGGTCTGGTAGGTTATCCACATCAAGCATATAACATCTTACATAAAATGCTATGATCCTTTCTTGTGCTTACTCTGCTGTTGCATTACTATCATTCAGTTGTCTAAATTAACATATTTATGTACTTCCATTATGGACTCATGCTGCCATGGAGAATTTTTTTTTTTTTCAGGAATTCTTTCTAATTTTTCTCCCCTAGGAAGTTGAAAAAAACCTCAATCTTTATTAAAAATAATATCTAGGACAGACCTATCTCCTTGCTATTTGGTACAAGCATAAATGAAAAGAAATAAAAAAATTACAGTATTAAAAGTGAAAACACACACATCTGCTGCTCCTATACAGTAAATCTCTTCAATACAAGATTCTTTTGAGAGATGGAAGCAGTGTGTTTACACACAATGCATTAGCTAGCGATAGCCTGAATTGTAATAGATATCTGATCTCTTCAATTCACACTGTAATAAGAAAAGGAGAGACAGGGTAGGGGAGCAGTCTTACAAGTCTTGGCTTTTAATTTTTAAAAGCGTTATTTCATCTGCAGTGACAAAACTGAAGTTGCATTTGAATTCAAATTATCTGTCAGCTACAGTGAACATGATGTTTGAAAAAGACACATTTCGAGGTTCTAAGTTCCCTCAGAGTATTTCAGTGAATAACAGTTCTATAGAAAAAGCTGCTTTTTGGAGGCACTTTTGCTTTCAGGCAACATATATGCACAGAAAGGTGGCTTCCAGTTTTATGATCCATCGTAATAAAATATGCATTTCAAGCAATAAGCAGAATAGCAACATGGCACAAAATTAAGACTTAAGTGTATCTTTGTACTACTATGAATCTGAATTTTAAATGAAAATGCAGAAAGGATACAGAAAGGGAGAGCATAAGCATACTTGTGCTTTTTGGCTTGTGAGGTACCAACTGAATTTATGAAACTTATCTTTTGCATGTAACTGATCTGCCTACTGGTCTAGCATCCCTGCCTTTAACATTAATTTTAGCTTAACTGTCAGTACACAAACAGTAACTTTAGAAATAAGCTGTCATCTAGCAAACAACTGTAGATTATCCTGCCCTGTTCCTGGAAGAGTCTTGCTGTGGGTTGCTGTTTCGTTTTCATATCTTGTCGTCATCCTGTCCCTCCAGTCATGACCCGAAATATAGTACTCTGAAGGAAGTCAAAAGACATCAGCCTTTGCATCACCTTGCCTTGTTTCTCAGTCTCAGTCACTATCTACAAGGGCTGGGACTCAGTCATTAATCTCATGAGGGACAGAGAGGAAGGATGTTACGCATTTGGAGGGCAGCACTACAGCCTCTCCATCCATATTGAGTCAGATGACCCTCAAAATGGCATTAAAAGTATGCGTGTATTTATTTTTTTTAAAAAAAGAGGTCAACACTTATTGTAATGGTAAAAAAAAAAAATCAATGCTTATCATAAGGAAAATGGGAAAAGATAAACTAAAATATCACACAAGGATTTATCTATACAAAAATAAATTATTAAATTGCATATTATACATTTTTTTCCACAAAGAGAAACATTTAAAAAGAAATCCACACATTCCCCATCACCTTCAGTCTGTCACAAGCTCAACCTGTGACAGAACGTTTCCATTTCCCATTGAAACACAGCTGGGATGGGGGGAACCAGGGATCTCCCCATTTTCTCAGATCTCAAGATGCCCTGGTGCTATTTAAAGCTCAGAACAGTACCCAGAAGGGATGTCGTGGGTTACAATATAAATGCATAGCAGGATGCACATCTCCGTGGGGCAAACAGCTCGATCTGTCAGCATGTGCTGCAGAGAACCCGACTGTGGGTAAACAGCTCCACAGATGCCCTGGCGACGGGATGTAAATAAAAGCTATTAAAATTCATAGGGCACAACATAAGAATGAAAATAAAGAGGGACAAGATTAAAGCTAGGACAAGAGACTTGGGTTTTACATTTTTCCAATTGAGTTCATGCTCACATAACTCTAAAACACTTGCCACCAAACAAGTCGCACATCCTTCTGGCAGACAGATCCTGCCTTTGGGACACTACTTCTATTTTTAATTTCTAGGGCACTGTTTATCCAGTGCACAGGCCAGGAGGAGGAAATTCCTTAAATGAAAACTTACTGAAGACTAAAGCCATTCAGCATTAATGTGATTTCTGGCCACAGTAGGGTGGACACAACGCATTTTGTCAAGAAACAACTCAACTGCTTGCATAAGAGCTAGTTGTCATCTGTTTTTACAAATCTACCCATGACACAAACTCAACTTGCCATCATGTTGTAATCCTACTGCAGCGGCTGCAGGGAGTGTAATGCTATCTGGACTGTAATTAAACGGGTGCCACATCACGTGTGTTAACACAGCCACAGTACTGGATGATGAAATATTGCACTGCCTTCTCAGGATGACTCAAAACATACCTGGCAGGAGAGAGATCCATTCCCTTTTAAACTGGGGCTCACCCAAGTAGAACAGCAGCTTGAAAGACATCATTTAGTGATCAGCCATCTATTTCAAAAGCAATCACTAAAGGAAAAACAAAACACAAGCTCTTTTTTCCCCCCTCCCTGATCCAATCCTTCTCCCCCTCCCTGTTAACATTTGTACTTTACAAATCCTGAAAACCAGTACAAAGGGAAAAGCTTGCCAAGTAACACATTTTTGTTGAAAAATAACTATTTAGCCTCTTAAAAATTGGGGCCTTGTGCACAGAACGTTCAGTTCTCCAACGTGGGTGGGCACAGCCCCCTGCCTAGGTGCAGGGCAGTTCCAGGTAAGCAGAGAGTAGATAACTTCAGCAGAGTTCATAAAACACTCGCTCACTCGCTCCATGCAAGCTGAGTGCTGCTTCCAATATCAGCAAGGGCACCTTCACCCTACAGAAAGATCCCAACCTTTCCCTTCAGCTCAATGATCCAAAAACTTAACACAATGAGAAGCACTTCTCACCATAAGAGAGCTGTGAAAGATTTCTGAGACTTTCCAGGTCCAAGTGGCATTTTTGGGAGCAGCCAGCTGCTGGGAGCATCTACTTTGCTCGAGGAAAGCAACAGCACCTGTTAAACAGAGCCAGAGCCCAATGCTGCTGCAAGGAAATCTCAAGTCCAAGCAAGCATTTTGTCATCCTGTCTTTACAGTTAAAAGACCTTACCAAAAAAACCCCAAAACCACAACCCAAAAAAACCCCCCACACAACTTAATTCCCTTACAAAGTAGTCAGAGCTTCTTTTAACTTATATAATTTATTGGGAGAGTACTTTTTTCCTCTACCAATTTAAAGCCTTTATGTAACCAAGCTTCAAGTAAAATCAGAGTACTATTTCATTATCTGCTGTAAATAACAAATGATCTACTACCTTAAAACCTTCACTGAACACTGGTCTACAAAAATCTTGGGCAAGGAGCCAAATGCTGGATTTGTGAATATGCATGTACCTCTCACCAACTCCAGTGTGAGCCACTTGAATGAATCTGAAAGCTGAAGCTGGCTCTAATCCATGTTTTAAGCCTAACGAACTGGTAATAATCAAATGATTTGCTCCATTTTTTGCTTTGTATTTTTAATAAGGTATATAAACAACAAGATTAGGTAAAGTAAATAGAGCACAAACAGAAATTCCCAATACGCAGCTCCTCACTCATCTTCAGTATATCTGGTACAGTCAAAGGACTAGACAAATTTTAGGCAGAAAAAAGAAAATCCTCATTTAGGTTACTGATTTTGGTTTTCTTTCATATTTTCTGTTCTATGCTGGATACAATTTTAAAATGTATATTTATTGCATGCAAGAAGAAGGTAAGTAATACAAACCAATTCACTTGGTTTCAGTTGAATTTAGCTTTATTTACTGCACAGAAGTGTCTACTAGGGTCCCAGCAGCCAAAAGAAAGGGGGCAGAACAGCAAGAGCAATGGACAAACGGAAAAATAGCAGGGAGAGTAGAAAAAAGCAGGAGCCTGGTGGAACAAGAGCAACCTGACCAGTGCAAGCAAGATGCAAAATAAACAGTGCCAGACGCAACTCTATTCTCCAAACCAAGGACACGAAACTGGATTTCTCGTTGTTGCTACATCACAATTTGACTCCCTCAATTATGCTTTAGGTCTTTTATATGTGTTAACACACACCCATCTAACAAGACAACTACAGTGCTGGAAACTGCCACATACACCAGTTATTAGCATGGGATTAGGACTTCTGTGATCCAGATAGTAGTCTGAACTGTATTTACATGCTTTGTGTCCTGAAAGGACATGTGTATTCTTTACAATGCAAGTGTCATATCTGTATTTCATTAACCTATTTCAGCAAAAATCAATATTGTGCCTTATCAAGTCTCTTGTGCTTGTCATTTGCTTGCTGTTTGTTAAACAAGATTAATAGCATTGCTTTGATTTACTAGAACTTTTGCATTAATTCTGACAAAAAGCTGCACTCTTGCCATCCACACTCATCTCAATGGGTAGCTTGAAATCACTACCATTGATTTCTAAATAAATATATTTTAAATCATGCACCAGTTAATGTTCCCTTGAGAAAGTTTTGGCCCATATACACACAATTATTGCTGATTAATTTATAGAAACTAATTTAATTGAATAAGTAATGGGGTTTATTTTCCCAGTTGAGTAGGAAAGATAAAACAAAATATGCATATGTCCCTTGAGATGATGCAATAAAATTGAAGTATTTATAAGCATAGGGACTTCTCATTTTGTTGTATCCAATAGAAAGGGATATTGCAAACACTGTCACACCTTTGCATTTCTTGTATAAAATGGGAACAACTCTGCAAGTTACACTACTATTAAGAACATTTAAATGAAGACAAGTGGGACAATATCCAGAATCAATCTAACCTTTGATACAGAACGGCATCACCTTTTCTTGCAGGCAAAGTAACAAGATAAGATTGACCAAATGACATATTCCTTCCTCACCAGTACCACATGCAGCTGGGTTTCCCATCTCAGAGTCAAAGCTACCAAGAAGTTGCAAATGGCTTTTACAATTCTGATCACAAGCAGTCACTTCCTTGCTTTTAAATGCACTTCACGGCTGAACCAAATATAACTGAAACAAGATTTGGCTGCTTTCATGGATTCTACTTCATGGTTATATTTACAAAAGTGAACTTGCTGGAAGTTGTTAAAAAAAAAATTAAACCACTGTAGCTGTGTTTCACTATGACTAAAATGAAGTGGGAACCAACTTTGATCCATTCCTGGTTGTTTCACAAATTGAAACAAGTGTCAGATGACTGGTTCCAAGTCTGCTTCTTATGGGAATGCATGGTCCCTCCTGACCACAGTTTCTCCTGATTTACCTTCCTGTTGTGAGCACCCCTAATTCCTACCTTTTCAGTTGTCTCCTCACCCCTGTCTTGTGTTCTGAAGCTTTGTCTACCTGAATGTCATCACTCCCAAAGAAGAGTCACCCTCTCTCTCCTCAAAGGGGCCATTTGATCTGACCCAGACCATCACAGGCAAGACTGCATAAAACCACTATCCATCTTCTTGGCAGCCATACCCCTTCCAACACTTCATAAAAATCACAGAGTGGTTGGAAAGGACCTTGGCAGATCATCCAGTTCAACCCTTCCTGCAGGAGAAGGAACATCTTTAACTCAATCAGGTTGCTCAAAGCCCCATCTGACCATGAATGTCTCCAGGAATACTGCCTCCCTTGGCAACCTGTGCCAGTGTTTCAGCAACCTCTGTCTAAAACATCTCTTCAATATATCCAGTTTAAATGGACCCTCCCTTAGTTTAAAACCATTACTGCTGGAGTAATGCAAGTAGCAAATTACAGACAGACATCACCGATATTTCTACTATCTAATACCAAAGACATTTACATTTCTACAGTCAACTGTCTTAATTTAACTTTGGATGACCTACTTACGTCCAACTATTTTTAACTCTTCATATGTTAAGCAATATTGACTATTAAGAAACTACTTCATGTTCCCAGCAAGATTTTTCTTCCTTTGAATTTTGCATTCTTATAGAAAAATATGAATTTTTCCAATAACTAAGGCCAAATATTTTAGCCTGAAAAATACTAATTTTGAAGGAAATATCCAGGAATTACAATCAGAAATAACCATCTGCACCACCGCCCCCACCCTTTTTCCTCCTCCAACCCGAGAAGCATTTTTAATGGCAGCAAATCCTATGTAGTTTTACCAGCTGTATTAAACCATCCCAACTTTTTGCTCCTCCTTTCATCTCTTAGTAAAAATCTTGACCTTCTTCACTGAGAATGGCCCAACATTCTCTTCCAGTCACTTCCGGATATGTCCTCCCTGCATCCTTCTTTCTGCACTGAGGCTGTGAAGCTGGGTCCTGCCCTGAGGGCTTGGCTGAAGGCAACAGCATCACACAGCTCTCCCTGATCAAGCCTGACCGTTCCTAAATGATGGAGAAAACCTGCATCCCCTCCTCAGATTTTGGCTGTCCCTCAGATAGTGATGCATCTATCTAGACAGCTTAAAATCATCTCAGCCAAGTACTGATGGGAGCAAAACTATGACGGTGTGGAGTTTAGCATGGGGGCTCCAAAACTTGCCTAAAAGAAGTGGCTAGCCCAAGCAGAGCTTTCTGTTTCCATAGCTACACTGTTGTTATCACTCAAACTATCAAGTTTAAAGTTAGCAACACTGCCCCACCAGCTCCAGTCCCACCTATGACTGCTGTGGAAACTTGCAGTCCCATTACTCCAAACACACAGGTCTCCCACAAGGAGCAATTTTCACAGGGTCTACAGAAATAAATAATTCAGTTCCTCCTTTCCTCCCCACCCAAAGGCTAAAGTAGCAGGCATTTCCTTAAAAGCAACCAGCTGCATTTCTAAAGATGGTGAGCATGTATAAATAGACATGGTTTGGCATGATTTTATCCCAGGGAGTAAATTGACTCACTTCAACTTGCAATACAGACCAACAGCCCAACTGAAAAGGAGGTCAAAGATCTATAATCCAAATTATTTCCAAACTGTGGCAGAAAGATATTCAAGATGACAAACTTACAAAGTCATTAGATATCATGAGAGAACTTCCTTAAAAGTTCACCTTAAAAGCTGTGAAGGTGTTGACTCACAAGGGTCAAAACAAGTTGGCTGCCTATCTTCCATATGGAAAATAACTCAATCAGTCCCAGGGTTATTTTTGTAACCTGTAACCTACATTTAAAGCAATTAGCTCGTCCATAAGTCTAGCTCCCTCTTACTGATTAATTCTACCCATCTTCATAAATTCTATATAAAATTCTTATTTTAGAACAAAAAAAAAAAAAAAAAAAAAGAAAAAAAAGAGGTTTTCTGCATGTGTTAATGATACCAAAGGACCTTCCTTATTTTGAAGAGTTCTGTATTTACACAGAATCCTCAGGATAAAGATTACCCACACACACTTGACAAACAATTATGTAGTGGCACAAACCAAATCTACTAGATCTGTGTGTCCAAAGGCGTCATTTTCTCTATCATTACTATGCATGAACTGCAGAGACACAGACAGTGACCAGCACTGCTCAGAAACACTATCCTCAAGAGCTATTAGGAGACCCAAATAAGAGGCTAGGACACTGCTGAAACATTAACTTCCCAGTTCACCAACTAGAACTTCAATCTTTGATCCAACAGCTGTGCATAAACCCAAGTTCTCTCTGCAAGCTCCATTACGGCAAGTGATCAAATTCTCTAAAGAACTGATAGGAGAATTATTTCTGAACACACAGCTGGACTTGCTGATGATTAGAAAGTTCAGAACCTATATAAAAACTGCACAGCATGGACTGTACAGACTGCAGGTGCTGTGCTGCTCTAACAGGGACTGGTGCACCTCCCAGCTCAGCTGGCAGTCCTGTAGAGCAGTGCCTCTTCCCCAAGCCCTCTCGTGTTTAAATGTATGATCCCCTATTCATCTTCCCTGTTCAAGTTTATATGACAAGTTTTGTAATACAGGATGCTGAAACACAGCCAATATTTACACAGTTCTTATTTCTGCCTCTGCAGAACAGGAGCTGATAAGCTACTTTTTGTTTCAGGTTTTGTTACTTTTAATTTCACACAGTGCAGATAAAACTAATCTATATGCTGTGCAAGGAGCTAGGGCAGATAACAAGAAAAAACTATTAGTTATTATAGTGGCAGCATTATGTAATCATCCAATGATGCATTTTATTGCCTCAGCTGGTCTCCTGCCAGACCAGTAAAATTACTGTTTCAGGTGACCTGTGTAAAGGCACTGGAGATTTAGGGATAGTGAAGCACAAGAAAGTATCAACTAAACACTGCAGCACGTTTGCTGTACAATGTGCAGACTTACCTTGTTAGTCAAGGGCACTTCTCTCTCACCAGGTAAGTGCAATGCAGCTGAGAAACTAGGAGTAAGAAAAGGCAATACAATTTCTCATCCAGAATCTCATACAAATTCAAGTGGAAGAAGGTACAGTCACAATGTTCTCAGCTCAGGTTCACTATGTCACACTCAATATCACAGGGCAGGTCTTAAGATGGCACAAAATAAATTGCTATTTTTTACTCACCAAGCCTGGATGTTCTGGCTTAGCCTCAAGAGAATTTTCTACCCTGCCATAAGAGTCCAGAAGCAGCATGCTGTCAGAGAGTCTGATAAAGGGTTTTCCTATTAAAAGCTTTCTTTGACTTCAAGACATTTGCACTTAATCACACTATTTACCTTTATTAATACTTTTTAACATCTTTTTAGTCACTATAATCATAACTCAAATACTCAAATTTCAGCGACAGCAACCACGCATCACCCACACTGCACACTTCTACTATTTTCTGTAGATGGAAGATCTCCTATTTTTATTGTTTTACAGGTTTTAACAAAGGAGGGTCAGCAACTGTCAAAACAGACCTCAGCCTTTTAGTGTCAATGGGTCTCTGTGCCCAAGCTAATTTGGACAGTAAGCTCCTGCCCAAAGGACTAATTCTAGACATGGACAAAGCAGACTGCACTGGACAGCAAACACAGGAGCAAGGAAACAGTCCTGACTGCCTCCTTGACCCTGAAAATCCAGGCTGCTACTGCTATCCATTATAGCAGCAAAGGGGTCCAAATACAGATTGCAGCACCTGAGAAAAACTATGACACAAAAGCCACTGCTTAACCCTGTGCTTTTGCAAGAGGACCAGAGGTGCTCGTCCAGTCTTACCTGTCCTTTCCATCACTTTGCCCTCTTCAACTCCAGCACAAACCACTGAGCACTGGCCCATCTCTGGCTTTTCATCCCTGGGACAGTAAGAAAGAACCTTGAATCACAGTATCAGAATGCCAGGATTCAGGTACTACATCTCCTCCCCATCCTGGTCCCTCAGACCTTTGAATTTTTTTTTTCCTTTCCCTTATTCTCTTCTAAAGAAGTCCACTCAAAACTCAAAGTGGCAGTAGCACACCACTTCCCTGCCATCCCCCTGTCCATCCTGCTGATCTGTTAAATCTTTCACTTTGTGGTGTCTGCCTACTCCAATCAATCTGCAAGACACTTGGGGCAGACAGACATGCAATATTAAGGGTTTGTGCACCGATTAGACTATCACTACATAACCCCCATAAAAATGCTGCCGCTATCAGATTTCGTGAGTCTTTATATGTATATATGTGTATGTTTATTTCACCTTAAATGAAATGAGACAATATAAGTAGAGAGGCTTTAAAATCTATTTTCTTAACAGCAACAGTTTTGGCCTTCCAAATTAACTTTCCCTCTTCTTCTATTCAGATCAGCCTTTCTCATTTTCCCATAATCATAGAATAACCAGGTCGGAAGAGACCCACCGGATCATCGAATCGAACCATTCCTATCAAACAGTAAACCATGCTCCTTAGCACCTTGTCCACCCGTGGCTTAAACACCTCCAGGGAAGGTGAATCAACCACCTCCACCTGGGTAGCCTGTTCCAGTGTTCTAGCCATTTCCTCTTGTCCTGTCCCCTGTCACTTGGGAGAAGAGGCCAGCACCCTCCTCTCTACAACCTCCTTTCAGATAGTTACAGAGATATATAACAATGGCCTTACCTTTAAGTTCAAGTGATAATGATTCACAAAATGCACAAAGCATAGGCCACTAGAAGTGATCTTCTCAGGGCTGATATTTCCAACTTCATTAATGGGTCTCCTATTACTTAGGCATTAGCCTATGCCATTTATTTAAGTGTGCTTGTGCTAGAGGTTGCCGGTGGTTGTCAGCTCTTGAGAAGGCTGGTGCTACTGTTAAGGCAGGGTTATGCTAAACCTGGCTACATTTTTTAACAAGTTTTTGTTAGTATAAGTACTACCATTACAATATTTTAGCAAAAAACAAGCCCAAAGCAGTATTCTAACACTTAAAACATATTCTTTGGTGAGGTTCATTCCTATAGCAATATCATTTGCAGAAGGCCAATGGCATCTTAGCTTGTATCAGAAAAGGCGTGACCAGCAGGTCCAAGGAGGTTATTCTCCCTCTGTACTCGGCACTGGTGAGACTGCTCCTCGAATACTGTGTGCAGTTCTGGGCCCCTCACCACAAGAAGGATGTTGAGGCTCTGGAGCGAGTCCAGAGAAGAGCAAGNTTTCAGGCTGTGTGTTTCTATTCTGCCATACATTATATACGGGATTGACAATGCCAAATCAATTCCTCAACAGTGGCTGATCAGGGAAGGACAAAGGCTGCCAAGGCCGTTTTTGACTGACAGCTATTCAAGGACCCAAGTTCAGAGCTAGTACCAACTGCTGTAATAGAAGTTCAACCCTCGGTGCACAATGAAAGAGGATGAGCTTCACAATTAGGAATTGTGCTCTTCTAATCAACTCCGATCATCTAATCAATGCAAGAGCTGGGCCAAACCCATCATTAAACTATGCTTGTTATCAACAGAGACATAGGCAAGACCATCTTCAGACAGATCATCTGTCCTATTCTCAATCAAATAAAATGCTTTACAATAACATACAGTAACAATTGTGAAGATCAGTCTCTCTCATGTGTTAGCTCCCCAAGGATGGTCTTTCAGAAATTACCTAGTTACCCTGTAATAATCAGATGTAATGCACTTTCAGAGCAATCATTTACATAAAGAAATGTTGTATTCTTAAGAACAAATGAAAGGCAACCAGACAGTAAAAAGATTCTTCTATGGTCACTCCAGAGCCCCTCCATCAGTAATACTGACAGTGAGGCAGTCAATTCAATTGTTTTGGGTTTTTTTCCATGTTTGCATGCTATAATCTAGAGGAGCTTAATGATCTGAATCACCCCGTCTGGCCATCTCACCTTGCTGTGTTGGTAACATCTGGGTAATTGCCTTCATTTTCCCTGAAGTCACAGCTACATGAGAATCCTTTGTATCATTCAAATAAATTCAAAAGAAAAAAAACCAACAAATCAAAACACTTCTACATCTTTATGACTTCAGAGATAAAAAAACCTTAAAGACTTAAACACAGGAAGCATCAACTGAAAAAAAAACTTAAGATGTATTTTAGATCTTGGTATTGTGGAGGAGCAGCTGTCAGCTTTTCTGCACTCTGCTTCTCAAGGTCACCTGCAGAAAGTCAGCCAAGTCACATCAACAGAACTTCACTGGAAGGTTTAAACAAATTAACCGGCACATTTTAGACTCCCCGCTTCAAAATCTAACATTGATCAGTGCTACAAGCCACACAGTATTACCCTTGCCCATGATTAGTTCTTTGACAACACAGCACTTGCCCTAAAGCTGCAACCTCATTTGCTCTGATTACTATTTCGATAATTCATTCTGAGACAATGAAATCCTGATCCAAGTCTTAGTTTTACAAGCATGCCTTCCCTTTTCTCCCATTTCATAGGAAACATCCACATTGTTCCTTCACAAAGATCCCAACAAGTACTAACTGTTCATATATTTTTTACTTCACAACGCTGATTCCCCTACAGGCACACTTGACAACTAGAATATAGATTGTTTCTGTTGCTCCAAGGGCATTTTCACCCAACCAGCCTATAAGATCTATTAACGCTTTAACTCTCTAAAGGACATATGAAATGCATGAGACAGCTATACTGTGCAATTTCTTCCTCTTTAAATAGAGCCACACAGGAGTGTAGATATTGAATTCATTTTGTGTTTTCTTTATTGGGTTGGCAGGGGATTTACTCATTCTGAATCATTTAATTCCCTTACTGTTTTCATTACATCCCATGTAGAAATACTACCTGGACAAACACCACCTACATATCCCAAATATCTCTAAAAGCATTCATAAGGAAGCTTAATAGTTATTGTTACATTACATCTAAGGACATTTCATGGCAGCTCTGGGAAATGAACTTACATTCCTGTATTGCACTCCAGTACCAAGATGTATCAAGAGAAATAGCATCACAAGTGAAATATAAGGGCCCTACTGCACACAGGCTTCTGTGGCATCAAAGCAGCATCCAAAGGGCAACCAATTTCATCTCATACATGGACTCAAAGTAACATAAAACACAATGAAATTAAAGCAATCATCTGTTAATTCAGCTCTTCCAGTGAGGGCATGCTGAACTATTTAAGTAGTTTCCCAGAGTGTCTTCACTCAGACTTTTGGCCATCTTTAGAATCAATGACTCTCAGTTACTGGCTGGAAACAAAAATAGCGGGGAGGTGCTGAGCTTATGCTGTGTCCTCAGAACTAAGTCAGCAGAATGAAAAAATGGGCATAACATTTGCAGTGGTGGCAAACATCCCATTTATAGCATCCTACACTAGAATATTGAGGATACAATTAGTTAGTTGCACTTGGAATACAGCTAATGAAACTACTAAGAGGACAAAAGGACAAAATTGAATGCTATTGAGATAAAAGTCAAAATTAAAATGAGACACTATATTTTACCTGAAACTGATAAATTCGCTTTCTTTTGAACTCATAAAATTCTTCCCCATCTCTTGCACCACTCGCTTTTTCAGATCTGCAGAACTAATGAAAAAGCACTTATGCTCTCAAAAAACATCATTTGGGATTCTGTACGTATGAACAGGATCAAACTATCTGTTCAAATCTAGCAGCAACTCCCATTACTTCCCTTAAAAGTAAACACATGGTCATTTCAGAGAAGAGCTGCAAGTATCACTGAAAACTACCATATGCCAGGGTTGCTAAAAAAAACACATCACTATTACTCTCTTAAGAGCTTTTGATTAGACCTTCATGTCCATTCCTCCATTTATATCCCATTCTTTCATTCTCCATCTTGTCTGATTTTAAATAAAGGTTTATTAGAAATAATATTTCCAACTGTAGATACATAGGCAAGAGAGACATACGGTGATCACACATGTACCCCTCCTGTGACTCTTTCTTCCTTCCATTTCCAGAAAAAAAAATGTTCTGGGGGTTGGACCTAGATGATCTCTAAGGTCCTTTCCAACCCAAGCTATTCTATGATTCTAGGATTCTTCTGATACATAAAGCTGGAGATTTATTATGCTCATCATCCAAAAAGGCAGCAGGTATTTTAAACAAGTTCTTTAAAATTCAAAGAAGAGTTGGACTGTGATTATTGCAAAATAGGATCAGAGGGAAAGAGGCATTTGTGACTTCACTCATTTGCTCATCATGTTTGTTTCTATTTGCTTTTTAAGCATCATACAGAATACAGATTTGCTTTAAAAAAAAAAAGAAAAAAAAAGTCTTAGTTTTTCCTTCAGTGCTCTTTTCCCAAAAACCTTCAAAAAGCATAGTGTCAGAAAACCTGACTTCTGAAGGAACTAAACAAGCTTAATAAGATTAGCTCTTGCCTTTATAAACAAAACCCAATATAGTGCATTTTTTATCCAAGTAAAACATTTGTGTAATTTATTTATATATATTTTAAGTATATATATATACACACA
>WAAB01008270.1:32566-67905 GCA_013389865.1 Piaya cayana
TTCTCCAGCCCCTTCCCCAGCTTCGTTGCTCTTCTCTGCACTCGCTCCACAGCCTCAACATCCTTCTTGTGCTGAGGGGCCCACAACTGACCCCAGGATTCGAGGAGCGGTCTCACCAGTGCTGAGTCCAGAGGGAGAAGAACCTCCCTGGCCCTGCTGGCCACACCGTTTCTGCTCTTGTGAGGCCGTATCTGGAATACTGTGACCAGTTTGGGGCTCCTCAGTAAAGAGGAGATATTAACATCCTGACACAAGTCTAGTGTTGAACCAGCAAGGTGGTTAGGAGGCTGGAGTATATGATGTGAGAGAGAGGCTTGGATCAGAAATGTGCTCTTACTATTGATGGTTTTTCTTGGGTCATAAAAAGTTTTGTGGGGTAACCGCCTGCTCTAAATATAAGCTGTGTGACTGAATGTGAGGACCAAACCTCTCTGTTGATCACCATGCGTGTCCTTAAAACCGTGTATGATAAACACCCTTATTGCAAAATCCAGAGGCAACAATCTGTTCCAGTAATGAGTTCACAGTGCTGATTTTTTTGGATGTTCCTTTACCTTTTGTCAGAANGGGGTTGATTCACCTTCCCTGGAGGGGTTTAAGGGACGGGTGGACGAGGTGCTGAGGGACGTGGGTTAGTGTTTGATAGGAACAGTTGGACTCGATGATGCGGTGGGTCTCTTCCAACTTGATTGTTCTGTGATTCTATGATTCTCAGTAGTTCTGCTAATTTAAAACAGCGTCACTGTCTCACTCGTCCTTTTAAAAACTGTCAAGAGAGATGTTTGCAGTGGTTTATCGTCAGTGTTCATTGCCAGGTAGAGGACGTGCATACCTACAGCCACTTGTCTTCTAAGTTAGAATAAAAAATGACAAGTTCCGCTGTCAGTTGGTGGCTTGATGAGGTGTGGAATTAGCCAAGCAGCATTTTAAAAACAAACCCAGCCTCTCCGCATGGCCGCTACTGCTGGGCTGTTGATCATGGTGCGTGCAGTACAGGTGCCAAATAAACATTTTGAAGTGCTCCGAGTAATTTTTGAAAAAATGATCTCTTGATAATGCAGCAGTACCAGCAGCCGCCAAGAGAGCCCCTCAGTTCCGTCTTCCAAGGAGATGGAGAAGAAGCTTTCCCGCCGTGAGAAGACAACTAGTAGCATTGAAGAACAGGCTCATACGGCTGCGGATGACTCCTTGCCGAGCAGCAGTATTTTGTCACTGCCGGATGAGAAAGGTTGGTGCGTTGTTTGTGCGTGATGAATCTGAAGGCGAGGAGGTGGGGAGCGAGAGAAGTACCGTTTGAAAATTAATTTCTGAAATAACCGAGGGGGTGTGCGTGACCAAAGCGGGTCCCAGGTGAATTGGTAGCCTCTTAGGAGGCGATAGGGGGTGGGAGAGAGAGAAGATTTTGAAATTTTGTGTATTGGAGTGGTGGAATGTGGGCTGTTCTACTCTTTGCTGTAGCCAGATGTTCACTTGCGGAACGCTAAACGTTTCAGCAGCCCCAAAAAAGTGTTTCTAACTCTGTGCAGAGGACTGCTAGGTCTTTTGAAGCTAGATAACAGTATTTCGTGATGTCCTCTTACTCAAGGTCCCTCTTTTCTAAGCTCCTGTTTTTCTGTATTAGAGTAGTTATCACTCTGTCTTTCCTGCCCTTCTAACTTTACTAGGATGAGACAGAACAAAACTGCATTTGTGGTACGTACCTGAGTGTAAAGCCGCTTCTGATTTCTCCATCAGATTCCCTGAAATTCGATGAATCCATGACAGAGGATGAGATCGAACAGAAGTCTTTTCGGTCTTTGCTGCCCTCTGAAAGTCATCGCAGAAATAACTTGGAGAAGAAACAGGGTAATCGCGACGATTCTGATGAGGAGGCCTCCCCGGAAAAAACAGCTCTGTCATCCGTCAAGGTAGGCCGAGCACCCGTTGTTAAGGTAAATTAACTGAACTGAGATGATTAAGCTTGCGAGCTTCAAATGAGCCGTGTTGTTAGCTTACTCGAGGGTTCTTTGCCTCCCTGTTGCTCTTCAAGCACCTCAAAACATAGACTTGTGTAATTGTCGCTGTTGTACAACTGCCGTGACTTACGGAACAGTTCATCCAGGCCTCCTGTGTCGTTGGAGGAGTGACTTTTTGAGGCAGGGCAGAAAAGCCCAGTAGATTAAGTCTTCCTGCTATGCTTGCACGCAGCTGGGAAGCGCAAGAGGATGGTTCGTCTCTCTGATCTGCAAGAAACTGTCACGCAGTCCAGGCCGCAAAAAAGCGGATCTGTACAAAGCTCAGAGAGGAGAAACAGCTTCCTTTCTAACATCTGTTTGCGTGCGTGTGTGTGTGTGTATCTGTGTATTTGTAATTGAAGAAAGCCTGGGAATTTCTGTGTTATCATGCCAAGTGTGTCTTGCCTTCCAGGAGCTAAGCATGCCCTTCTCACGGGGGCAAGACAGCTTCTCTAAATTTACCATGGAGATGGTGAGACAGTATATGAAAGAGAGGGAAATGCGAGCAGCTCATCAGTCCTCGCTGTTTCGGCTCCGGGAGAAGGCTCTGAAAGAGAAGACCAAGGCTGAATTAGCTTGGCTGGAACACCAGAAGAAGTAAGGCAGTGCTGAATAAACCCTGCTGCTGGCTGACTGTTTCCTTGTGCTTTTACTTGGATTTTTTTTTTTGTAAGGTTTTGCCTCCACCCCACTCCTGCCTTATTATAGAATCATAGAATCAGCAGGTTGGAAGAGACCCATCGGATCATCGAGTCCAGCCGTTCCTATCAAACACTAACCCATGTCCCTCAGCACCTCGTCCACNGTTCCTCATCAGGCCTGTTCTCCAGCCCCTTCCCTGCGATTGGACCTCTATTTGCTTGATGTCTGCAGTCACTTTAGTTGACATGGGCCAAACTCTGTGAATCTAGAGATATGTTGATTTAGTCCCGGTCTGACTGGACTGGCAGTTAAAATGTGAGCAGTTGTGATCCCAGTCTCTGTCCCTCCCAGGGAAAGGGAAATGAGAGAAAGACTTGTGGTTGGAAACGAAAACTAAAACAGCTTTAATGAAACAATAATAATAAGGAAAATACTATTAATGAGGTACTACTAAATTGTATCCAAATATACAAAATTGCTCCCCCTGCCTTGATGACTAAACCTCCAGAGAAGGTGCAGAGCAGGCACAGGTCCTGGGATGGACTCGGCAGCAGGAGGGAGCTGGTTCAGGAATGCACTGATCTGGGATTAGGAGCAAACAGACAGACGAGATCCTCCCTGGACATTGGGTGTTGAAGAATAGAGCTTCATCCTCATGATCCCTCAGTTTTATAAAGAGTACGACGTATATGGGATGGAATCCTCTGCTGGTCAGTTTGGGGGCACCTGTCCCATCTGCCCCTCCATATAGGTGTCACGTTTTCCATCCCTTTTCACTTTGGGCTCCACCAGGTCCAGGATGACCTTGATTTCTGTCGGAAGAAGTCTAAGCAACGGCCTTTCTGTATCCTAGTGCCCCACGTTATCCCTGCTAGAGAGACACCCTGTCTGAAAAATCATAGAATCATAGAATCACCAGCTTGGAAGAGACCCACCGGATCATCGAGTCCAACCATTCCTATCAAACACTAACCCATGTCCCTCAGCACCTCGTCCACCCGTCCCTTAAACACCTCCAGGGAAGGCGAATCAACCCCCTCCCTGGGCAGCCTCTGACACTGCCCGATGACCCTTTCCGTGAATATGCAGTTAAAATATGCAGTTAACTTGCAGAAAACGAAGTTGCTTAGATGAGACTTGGCTGCAAAGTTAGAAAACTGATTGCTTCAGCTCAAATCAGAGCAACGTCCTTTCTTTTGTCTTTCTCGCGTGGTGAGCATGCTATCGCTCTCAAGCTTCTACCCATTCACATGAGAATCCATGTTACTGTGGGTGTGTCTTTGACCAGACAATACAAAATACGCCACCGCAGAGAATGTGAGGGTGCTAGTTAAATACGCACAGGCATGTGCTCCTCTGCGGGTTAGGAAAAGGAAACTTTTTTTCCGCTTTGAAGAGTGAAAGGCTTGTTGTTTCGTTCTTTCTTACTTAATCCTTCCTTCCAATGTATTTGCAGGCATTTGCGAGACAAGGGAGAGGACGATAAGATGCCGCCTATCCGAAAGAGGCAGCGGGGTCTGCTGCTGAGATTCCAGCAGGAAAGGGTAACTGATGCGCTCTGGGAATATCCTAGAATATCCTGTACCCTTAAATGTTTCAGACACTGTAAAAGCTGAGAATTGAGAACTCCATCCCAGGCTTTTGCATAGGAAGCTGCCACTATTTCTTACCAATAAGCTTTATTTGCCTTTGGATAGTATCTAAGATTTTGGTTTAAAGGGTCCTTCTTTTATCATTGTCTTCTGTTCGTTGCCGCTGGTGATTTCTTAGTGCAATTACAGCGATTTCAACCCCGTAGCGAGGACGCTGTGGCAGCTCTAGAGCGAGTGCTCGGGAGCTGTCTGGCACGCTTCTTACGCTTCATCTTTTATACCTAAAAGGCAGAAATTAAGCGTCTCCAGGAGGCTAACAAGGCTGAGAGACAGCTGATCCTTGAACAGCAGGCAGAAATAGAACGAATTCATCAGACGACGATGAAGCTGCAGGAAAAGCTGAAGTCTGCTGGAGAAAACAAGCTGGTAAGTGTTCAGTAGAATCGTAGAATCACCAGGTCGGAAGAGGCCCACCGGATCATCGAGTCCAACCGTTCCTATTAAAAAAGAAGCTGGAAGAGAAAAGAAAGAAAAGAAGCTGGACTATTCCCTCTTTGGCCACACAGCCAGTATTTGCCTTCAGTGTTATAGGAATGAGAAGCTTCTAGATTGGACCTATTGCTTGGAAGTTTTCTCTGCGTGAAACGGTCTCATCTTCTTATCTCAGCAATTTGATGTTTCATTTCTTGAAATCATTGTTGAGGAAACGCATTTGGAGAAGTTATAAAACCGTCCTGGTTTAACTGGGCGAGTAGATGGTGTTAGTTATTTCTCAGGCCTAACTCATGACTTTGGGAATATAAATTTTTCGATGCTTAGATATCTCAGGCTCTGATTTTCTTCGATTAAATGGAAGCACTAACCTCAAAACTTGCTGCTGCACGTGTGTGTTAGTGTCATTACGCTGAGTTTTTTGGATCTGCTTTATGAGACAGCGAGACAGGGGCTTGGTAACTGCCTGCCTCCTTACAAAATTTGAGGAGACACAAATTTAATAATAATAATATAGAAAAGATTGATTTCTTATTTGGGCAACAATTCAGGTAGGTAATGTTCTAGATACAGTTAAGGGAGAACTTAAATTACAGAGAAATAAGACGTACTGAAAAAATTGTCTCAAATAAAAATGAAGTTGGAAAACGAAGTTGAATCTGCAGGAGGACAGACTTGCCCGAAGCATTTGGTGTGACCCAGGGAAGAAGTACGCTAAAGCCACCCAAACATTTAAGAGATTGTGGAATAGGTTCTTACTTTTTAATGTTGCTTTTTTAACACTTAATTGCAGGAACTTCCCAGTGAGGATGATGTCAAGCAGAGCAATGGTTCTAGCCCGCTCCCAACGGATGCAGAAACACGCAGCCCTTCCCCGATCTCCATCTCCAGCAGTGAGACCAGCAGCATTATGCAGAAACTTAAAAAAATGCGCAGCAGGATGGATGAAAAGTAACTATTTTTTTTCTTTTCCTTCCATGCAAGTTCACTATTTTAATAGAATGAGTTGGTTTGACCGGTATCAGTTCTACAAATGACCAGAAATGGGAGAGGTGTCGCTGTCACATAGATCCGAGTTGCCTGAAAAGCAGCTCTTTGGAACCATTGATAGAACTATATAAATCTTTGAATGTAATATTTTAAAGGCTGCAATTCTTGCATGGATACCAAGATTCAAACGGTATTAGCTGACTGGGTGATCAAAGTTTGTTGGAGAAGATTGGGTTTAATATTCTTTGTCCGTAATAGTAAAATCGCATCAATTTGAGAGATTTTTATGTTTGTACGTACAAGGAGCTTGGATGGGCTCCAGCCTCGTTGTGTATCTTGTCGCAGTTCTTGCAACGAGACCCCTGAAGTCAGGTAGTCAAAATGGTGCCTGTTTTTTCTCTTCCCCTGTTACTTTAAATGGGAAAAAATCTTGAACTGAAGTTTATCTTGAACTGAAGTTTATCTTGAACTGAAGTTTATCTTGAACTGAAGTTGAAGTTATAAATAGCAGTAGTCTTATGGAAAAACTAACAAATGAGTTTGCGATCTGCCTCGCAGAAAGTCATAGAGTTTATTCAGTACGTGAATTTAAGTTCTGTTTGCACTGAAGTCAGCTAGGGATGAGCTCTCTGAGTGTTTTCTTAATTAACGGTGATGGGAACGCGTGTGACTAAGAATACAGGCAGTTAATAAGACCCTTCTGGTCCACAGGTTGGAAAAAGTTGCTAACAGTTGTTAGTCTTCAGAGGAAATAACAAAGTGCACAGGCAGTTTGGGGTCTGAAGGCTAAATCTGTTGATTTCACCTGTTCAATTGTAAATCAAAATTTGTTTCTGCATCGTTTCAGTCTAGGAATTACTTTGCGCGCACTGAACAACCCAAATGCTTTACCAGCATGTGCTCATTAGTTTCAAACCTCTAATTCTTATTTCAGACTAATCCATTAAAAACCTGGCCTCTGCCACCTCTCTGCGAGGAGTAGTCTTGGCTTAAACGATTTTTCTGAACTTATAACGAGGTGGATCACTAGATTTTAGTTTGTATTGGTGATCTTTGAAATGTTTTTCCTCTTGACGCAGCTGGATGAAGCAGCAAAAAGCAAGCGCTGCCACTCGGGAGGGCAAAGTGTCTGTGACTCCTTAGCACCCTGTTTGCTCGTAATCGTTGAAGAAGCACGTATCCCACACTTGCATGAAGATAAAAATCAGTAGTAGTAAGTGAGGGCTTGGTGTAAGTAGGAATAAACCAAAAACTTATTCAAATTCCGTGGCCTTCCTGTTCTAGCCTGACTTGATTGGTGTTATATTTGAATTCCAGTTGAATCTGGGAAACTGAACAGCCAAAATCAGAAATGATTTCAAGGTTCTCAAGTGTCGTATTTCCAAACCCAAACTCTGGGCGTTCCAAAAGCCTATGAGAATCCCCCCATTGTTATAGGAGTGAACTCTCCTCAAAGTGTTTTTTCAGATTGGTCAATGGCTTAAGAGGAGGCCTGCAAAACACGCTCGCTAGGCTGTGTTGAATTCTAGGGTTTCAAGGAAACAAAAATTTTGTTCTGATTCTATTTTTTTTATTAAAAGAGGGTCTTTTTCCATCTGAGATCCAACATGCAAAATTCCATATGGTGACACAAACCCAAATTACAGCTTATGGATTTTGAGATACGGCATTAAGAGTATATTAATACTATTAGGTGACAAATACATTTTATATTCAAGACTTCCCTTTTATCAGATTGGGGGGGTCCTTAAATATTGGGTTTGAAATCTTATTTTTTCAAATATCTTTTTCTCTAAGCAACGTTTGTGATTACAGAAAGAATTACATGTTAATAAATAATTGTTCACACCACTGCAAGGGCTAATAGCGGATACAAAGTGTGTTCTGCACTCTCTAGAACTTGATCTTCCTAATTGTGAAGCTTTTTGTGAGTGTTTTGATAGCAATAGGAGATATCGATGGATAAACAGTGCTGACTTGGTATCTTTTTTTTAATGTTCTTATTTGTAAAACATGTAAGAATAATATTAGCGTAACAGAGAAGGGTGTTTGCTTTGGGGTGCAGTGCCAGGGAGTTGCTGTTCGAAGGGAATCAGGTCGTGAGGCGCTGCGAAAGGAAAGAAGCTGAATGATGAGCAAGGTACAAAGGAACTAGAGGAGGGAGCTGGGAAATCCTGCTGTGCTGGAGTGGCCGTGCTCCGGAGCAGGGCGGAAATCCCTCGGCTTCCTTACTTATGAGGCAGCTTGAATATTTCTCTCCTGTTCCAAGGGGAATGAAAGAATAGTTCTCTTTTAATTTTAGCGGATGAGTCTGTGCAGCCTGCATGTGAACAGGAGCATGCTCTGTCAAAGAGAATTAACCACGTTCCCCTCGCTTTCCTCGCATTACGCAGCTTTAACGATAATCAGTGCACCAGCAGGACTGATTAAGCGCTCGTTTTCTTTTGCTTTTCCTTAATGTGCTGCTCAGCTTGCCTTGTAGTTGGTAGAGCTGGATAGAGCATGATATTTCCCTATAAATCAGATAATTCGACAGGGATTAGCTTAAAATGGTTGTTGGTTAGGATATACTATTTTAAGCACGTTGTAAGCTCATGTAGATTTGAAAAAAGCAATTACCATCCTTCCTGCAGTTGGTGTTTAAATGGAAGAGGCAATATGTGACTATCCTTAGACCAAGTCTGCACTTTCTTGCAAAAAAACCCAAAAGAGCAGCCAGAAGTTGAATTATTGGCGTTTCTCAGTTTTCCTGGAATTGCTCATGTTTTAAGAATACATTATTTAATCTCTTTTTTTTTCTAATTTGCCCTCTCGCTGGTGCTTTACTGGAGAGGTAAATTTCCTGAGGTTCCGCCAGGTGAATGAAAACGCATTTAAAGTTTCAGACTAGCCAAGCGGTTCGTATCGCAAACCCAGCGTGCTCGTTAATGCTGTTAATATACTTTATCTTAGAATAAGCAGGAGTTGCAAAAACAAGATCAGCCTGAAACGTTAACCTGCGCACGTGGAAGTCTGCATCAAAGAAATAACACTTCCAAAACGGAAAGAAAAACCCAGCAGTGTGAAAGCAGCTTGCTTTTAATTAACAAAACGAAGTGGTGTCCGTGTGTGTGTGTGTGTCCTGTTGCCGTCTGCATCATAGCACGTAGTTTTTTCCGCTTCGGATGTTGGGTAGTAACTATATAATGTTAAATGCGATTAATTTTCAAGTTCTTTGCTAGATGCTGTCCTTCTCTCGTTCTCTCTGCCTTTTTTTGCTATCATAGTTTGAAACTCTTCCCTCCTTATTTTGTAGACACTGCTCTCCCGTTCACTACTTCTTCTCTGTCTTTACGTCTCACCACTGGGCCTCTCTCAGTGTCTGTTTTCCCAACCTCCACCCCAAATTCCAGCTGTATATCTACAACCAATTGGTCAGGTAACTGCATCTTTCTCAAGCCATCGACTCTTTGATAGAGCATGCTCTGTTCAGCCCTAGAAAGCCAAGAGGTTCTTCATCAGTTTGACACGTTACTTACTGTTTCCAGATCTTTATTAATGACATAGTGGGGGTCAGGTGCACTCTCAGCAAGTTTGCGGGTGACACCGAGCGTCAGTGGTGCCGTTGATTCACTAGAGGGAAGGGGATGACATTGAGAGGGACCTCCAGAGGCTTGAGGAGTAGGTCAACGTGAACCTCATAGAATCACCAGGTTGGAAGAGACCCATGGGATCATCGAGTCCAACCATTCCCATCAATCACTAACCCATGTCCCTCAGGACGAAGGGCAAGAGTAAAGTCCTGTGCCTGGGTCAGGGCAACCGCTAGTCTCAGTATAGACTGAGGGACGAATGGATTGAGGATGTTCTGCAGAAAAGGACTTGAGGATGCTGGTGGACCAAAAAAATTGGGTGTGAGCTCTCAAGATGCACTTGCGGCGCAGAAAGCCAATCGTATCGCAGGCTACGTCAAACAAAACGTAACCAGCAGGTTGAGGGAGGTGATTCTGCCCCTCTGCTCCGCTCTGGTGAGACCCCACCTGGAGCGCTGTGTCCAGATCCAGGATCCCCAGTATGAGAAGGGCACGGTCCAAGAGGAGGCCACGAAAATGATCCAAGGGCTGGAGCAGCTCTCCTGTGAAGAAAGGTTGAGAGAATTGGAGTGGCTCAGCCCGGGGAGAGAAGGCTCTAGGGAGACCTTATTGGGGCTTTTCAATAGATAAAGCAGACTTATAAGAAAAATGGAGAAAGACTTTTTACTGGGGCCTGTAGTGATAGGACAAGGAGTAATGATTTCTGACTAGGATTGGGTAGATCTAGATTGAACATAAGGGAAGATCTTTTTTATAAGAGTGGTGAGGCACAGGTTGCCCAGAGAAGTCATGGGTGCCCTGTCCCTGGAANTCTCAGTATAGACTGAGGGACGAATGGATTGAGGATGTTCTGCAGAAAAGGACTTGAGGATGCTGGTGGACCAAAAAAATTGGGTGTGAGCTCTCAAGATGCACTTGCGGCGCAGAAAGCCAATCGTATCGCAGGCTACGTCAAACAAAACGTAACCAGCAGGTTGAGGGAGGTGATTCTGCCCCTCTGCTCCGCTCTGGTGAGACCCCACCTGGAGCGCTGTGTCCAGATCCAGGATCCCCAGTATGAGAAGGGCACGGTCCAAGAGGAGGCCACGAAAATGATCCAAGGGCTGGAGCAGCTCTCCTGTGAAGAAAGGTTGAGAGAATTGGAGTGGCTCAGCCCGGAGAGAGAAGGCTCTAGGGAGACCTTATTGGGGCTTTTCAATAGATAAAGCAGGCTTATAAGAAAAATGGAGAAAGACTTTTTACTGGGGCCTGTAGTGATAGGACAAGGAGTAATGATTTCGGACTAGGATTGGGTAGATCTAGATTGAATATAAGGAAGATCTTTTTTTATAAGAGTGGTGAGGCACAGGTTGCCCAGAGAAGTCATGGGTGCCCTGTCCCTGCAAGTGTGCAGAGTCAGGCTGAACAGGGCTTGGAGCAACCTGATCTAATGAAAAGTGTTTCGGCCCATGACAAGGAGGTTGGAACCAGATAATCTTTATGGTCCCTTCCAACCCAAACCCTTCTAGGATTCTAATCTCTGTGTTCTAAATGACAGACAGTTCACTTTGCTCCAGAATAGCTGCTCAGAGCGTCTAGTTTGGGGTTAAGGTCAATATACCTCAATGTGTAAATACAGGTTAGAGCACCAGGTTAATGCTTCCAGGTTAATATCTATAATGGTTGGATAAAATGTGTGATATTAATACTAGAGAAATAGAATTTGAAATTATGCTGTGTGATCTGAGTGCTGCTGCTTCCTCTCTTCTCCCCCAGGTTTCCAGCTTAGATGCCAGATATTGGTTTGCATTTCATTTTTCCTGTGAAGTTGCCCCTGCTTTTGAGCAAAATAAATACGTACCTGTGGTGTTGCAACTGGAACCCTTCAGACTGAAGAAAATATTAAGGCTACCGTGTGGCCCAGGGTTATAAAAGGTTCTGCATCTTCAGCTGTGCTGCTTTAATCCTCCTCTGAGCGGAGTGCTGGAATCCTCTTCCCATCATTCTTTTGACTTCTCTTTCTTATTAAGTAGCCCTTATGTGGAGATTAGCTTTATGGTCATTTAGCTAATTCTACTCCTGTTTGTGGTCTTCTGGGTTAATTTGACATCTGCTTTTAAGGAGTCGTGCTCCTTGGAATCCATTTATTTCAGTCTTTCTCTTAGATTTTATTTCAACTGGGCTTGTACCCCACGAGAACCAGTCAACTGTGAGGATGCAGATGCTCTGATGAAACCAAACAGTAAGAGGAGGAAGAAGAAACAGTTGCTTTTTACATTGAGATCGTAGTAATGATCTTCATGACAAGTTTTAAATACACGATGTGTTAGACTAATTGGGATTGATGCGTATCAGAAAGTAAGAGTTGGGAAGTCTGATGGCGCTGGGGGAATCATAGAATCACTAGGTTGGAAGAGACCCACTGGCTCATCGAGTCCAACCAGAGACGTGACGTAAGCCGGAGTGTCCGTGTCACGTTTGTAAAGCCATCACTGCTGGTAGGCTGGTTATTAATAGTACTAATCCATCAGTTTTGCCCCAGAGTAGATGGTGTTTGTCTGTAGAAAGCGNTAGTAATGATCTTCATGACAAGTTCTAAATACACGATGTGTTAGACTAATTGGGATTGATGCGTATCAGAAAGTAAGAGTTGGGAAGTCTGATGGCGCTGGGGGAATCATAGAATCACTAGGTTGGAAGAGACCCACCGGCTCATCGAGTCCAACCAGAGACGTGATGTAAGCCAGAGTGTCCGTGTCACGTTTGTAAAGCTGTCACTGCTGGTAGGCTGGTTATTAATAGTACTAATCCATCAGTTTTGCCCCAGAGTAGATGACGCTTGATGTTTGTCGGTAGAAAGCGATAAAGTAATCTGCAGAATCATGGAATCCGTCAGCTTGAAGGTAGATGGTGATCCAGAGGCTCTGAGGCGTTTCTGGTTTTCGCCGTGGGGAAGATGACGGTGGGCTTGTCTTACTGGTTCTGAAACTGATCTTCACATAATAACTCGTCCACCTTGTCTGAATTTGTCTTGGAGAAGGACTTACCTGAATCTTAACCTTTCTGATCAGCTGCCAACTGAATTCTCCGCCAAACAGAATGAGCGCTAAGTGAGCAAATAAGAAACGTCCTTTAGCAGGCGAGACCTGCGGATTAGCCCATTGGTCATTCCAATCTCAGTAGCTAAAAGAAGTTTTTGAAACGCAAGAAATCGAAAAGCACAAATTAATTTATGTGCTTTGCAGCTTAAACTTCGAGGCTGAGTGTTTGGAGTGGCTTGAAAATGACGAATTATAATTATGGGGCAGTCTACCTTCTGTAGCAACGACCCACTCTCTCTAGCTGCGTTTTCTACTGGCTGGTTCTGCGAGAACTTTAAAATTCTAGTGTAGAAGACGGAAAGATTTTACGCTGTGCTGTAGACTTGGCGTGGCAGAGGAACTGTGATGTTGAACTTGCTTCCATTTTACTCTCTTAACCGTTAAATGTTACGGTCGTGATTACTTAAATGTTTAGAAGAAAGACCAGAGATACTGTTGTTCGAGAGCCAGCCAAGAGGACTAGCGTATGCACTCAAACCTCATTGTAGCTACAAAGACGGATAAGAATTTCCTCCTTTCTGAGGCTTGGTACATCGCCTAAGAAATCTTTATCAGAAAGAAAACACCTGCTTGATTTTCTCAGCGTAAACTTTGCTTTTTATCTGCTCTTAAACAAAAAATCTATCCTTAAACGGAATAGATAAAGCATCCAGGCATGTTAGTAGCTGGAAAAGTGTGGTCTTACATACTCTTGAAGCTATCAGTGCACAGTTAACATGCCAAGCGTGGCGATCCAAACAGATGACGCTTAAAAGAAGGATAAAACCTCCAATAATTCAGGAGAACTATTCATATAGCATCACCTTCTCTTATAATTCTGTATTTGGAACAAACTGTGGGGCAGCTGGGGTTGCAGTTTTTTTCTGTCACTGGGCTTAGCAAAAAGAAAGGTTCATTTTTCAAAGAGTCGCTGCGTTCTTGAGGGTTCCGGTTTAACACCACAGGTACTTTTCATGTCCTGAAATTGAGAAATTACCCTGTTTATTCTAGTGAACCATTAGTAGCGCTTTCAATGATTTTGAAGATCTTTAGAATATTAGCGGTGGGTTTAGAGATTGTTGTAGACTGTACGTAATAGAAAAAAAACCCCACAACCTCTTGTCTTCTTGGGTTATTTTCAGCAGCACATCAGATGTCTAGGAGATAGTAGTTAGTGTGGATTTTATCCTAGAAAACAACTTGAACAGCTCTAATTTTGGGAATTGTGGCAGTAGAGCGTTGGGGTATTGGAACCTTGGAAGTGTGGTCGGCTCTTCTCCCATCGTCTTCTGCTCTGCCTGTCAGGTTCCTAACGAAGCGAGAGCAGAAGCTGATGCAGCGTCGACAACACGCGGAGGAACTGTTGGAGTGGAAACGCCGCCTGGATGCTGAGGAAGCAGAAGTCCGGCGGATAGAAAAGCAGGCGCTGGCTGCCTGGGAGAAAGAGCTGCTCAAAACCAAAACAGCCAAGAAAGACCTGGGGGATCAGAGAACTGAGCCCAAAGGTAATAGAGGTGGGGAAAGTGGTGCAAACGATGAGAATAAAGCATAATTTAACAGAATCGTAGAATCACCAGGTTGGAAGAGACCCACCAGATCGTGGAGTCCAACCATTCCTATCAAACACTAACCCATGTCCCTCAGCACCTCGTCCAGCCGTCCCTCAAACCCCTCCAGGGAAGGTGTATTCCTCCTTTGCTGTATGTCTTCTGAAACGAACGGTGCAGCGTGGGCCTATCAGACATTTCTATGTCCAATTTAAACTATATTTCTGCCTTTTAATATGAAATATTGCACGGTCTTTCACCGATCACCTTCTGAACTTGCTCTGTTGAACCCATGTTCCCCTGCGGAGCTCGGTGTCTGTCCTGTTAGCCTCACTGCTGCTGCTGGGGGTGGTTCTTAGAAGAGGTTTTTTCCTTCCCTCTGTGTTCATGCCCTTCAACTCTCTGAAATCTGCAACTGCGTTGAAGCGTGCTAGGATGTAATTAGTATAAATGATGTCATTGAGAGGCAAAACAAGTTCTCAGATGTTGGGAGCTGTGGCTTTACTGTTCTGTCTTAAACAGAACTTGCAGCACGAAGCAGAGAAGTGGGTTGCAGTGGGAACAAATCATGAAGTTGTTCTAGAAACGATCAGTTTTCCTTTTTTCCCCCACTTCGGTCAGTTCCGATGAACAAAAAACCAGCATGAATGCTCAATTATCACCAACAGATGAGAAAATACGCTTACTTTTTATTAATTGTATCTAACAGAACGTGTTAGAGCTCAGTCCTGCTTTAGACGTCGTTCCTCTCAGCAGACTTTGCTCAAACGTTGACTAGTTTTCTAGGGCTGCCTCAGTCACGCTGTGACTCCTGCGGAATTTAGTAAACAGGAATATTGAAAACCCAACTTATTATTTTGCTTGTTGCCGGTTGTGAGACTCATGATGAAATCATAACTCGAAAATGTTTTCTGCAGCTACGGCAAAGGAAGCAATCAATTCCAAATTCAAGATCTGGCTTGCAGATTATATACTACTTCGCGACTTCTTCAGACTAATAGTGGCTCTTGCTAGGATATGGTCAACTGGCAGGACAGGTTTCCCTAGCAGACTTATTGCAGTGCGTTGCCTGGAAAATGTTAGGATATCCTGAAAATCTCTGGATTTTAGACTTTCAGCAGCCGCTAAGAACATCTGGCAGTCTTAAATCATGGTTGTGTGGTGAACATGCTTGGTAGGGCTACATATTCCACCTTCAGAGTGAAATAACATCGCTTTGACATGTATTGGTAGCAGCTCCTGCTTTATATGGAGGCAGCAGTAGCTCTGAAAATACAAAAGTCAGTGGAAGTTCTTAGGCACTTTGGTTTTTCTCTCACTCTTCAATCTCAGAAACAGCCAGCGAAGAAGAGTCTCCGGTGCCTTCTTGCTCTCGTCTAAACAGCGAGATCTCTATCCCAGAAGATCTCGGCAGTCCAGCTGCTGAGTCCGTCCCGTCAGAGGCTGTGGGCCGCGGATCATCAGAAAGCCCAAATCAAACCACAGCTAACGAAGAAACGGTTTATTCTGAAGAATTCAAGTCCTCTGTCTCACCTGGCAAAATTGTGAGTGAGCTTTTTATGCCGTTTTACACTTTTAAAAGGCTAAACAGTAAGTATCGCCATCCCAGCTGTCCAAAGAGATTTAACTGTTCTGTTGGCCACAGCGCTTTACATTACTATGAAGGAACATTACGATCAGATATGTTATTTGAAGTCTCAAGGGAAAAAAATTGCTTCCGCGTACTGGTTGGATATTTTTAAACTTACGGGTAGTCTTGCAAAATGCTTTGTGTCTGTCGCATAGCTACGCGGTGTTCAGTGGTGGAACACTGACCCAGTTTACCCGCGTAGATTGGCTGTAGGGTAGCTTGTTGCCATTGTGTGCGTTCTTTGAGGCTGTGGAAACTATGGGCTGTATTTGCAAATGTTGCGTCCCCGTGTGCAGCTGTAGCAGGGAGGAGGAGAGCTGTAGCGTCATGCACAACCCTCGGGTTTCAGGTTGTGTCTGCTTGCTAGCTAATTAGAATCAGAGAATCACAGAACAACCAGGTTGGAAGAGACCCACCGGATCATCGAGTCCAACCATTCCCATCAATCACCAACCCATGTCCCTCAGCACCTCGTCCAGCCGTCCCTTAAACCTCTCCAGGGAAGGTGAATCAACCCCCTCCCTGGGCAGCCTCTGACACTGCCCAATGACACTTTCTGTGAAAAATTTTTTCCTGATGTCCAACCTGACCCTCCCCTGGTGGAGCTTGAGGCCATTCCCTCTCGTCCTGTCCCCTGTCCCCTGGCAGAAGAGCCCAGCTCCCTCCTCTCCACAACCTCCTCTCAGGTAGTTGCAGAGAGCAATGAGGTCTCCCCTCAGCCTCCTCTTCTCCACCATAAACACCCCCAGCTCTCTCACACGCTCCTCTTCTTCTCCAGCCCCTTCCCCAGCTTCGTTGCTCTTCTCTGCACTCGCTCCACAGCCTCAACATCCTTCTTGTGCTGAGGGGCCCACAACTGACCCCAGGATTCCAGGAGCGATCTCACCAGTGCCGAGTGCAGAGGGAGAAGAACCTCCCTGGCCCTGCTGCTCACACCGTTTCTGGCACAAGCCATTGTATCATTGTAATTGTCCCTTATTGTTCTGTTCTATGAGTTCTCCTTGGCTGATAATTTTGTACAATTTCATCCTGATAACTTCGTCCTGTGCTCAGTGAGACAGAAGATGCCATGTCTGTAAAAGAGCTGCTCATCTAGACTTATTACAAATATTTTCTTGGAAAGTTACTGAGAAGATAGTGGGTTAAAATGTCCAATGTGTGTGCCACAGGTTAAATTAACGGTGTGCGAAAGAGTCGTGGTCTGATGCTGAAGCATCAAACAGCATTTTGGAAGAGAGTTTGCACTTAGCCTTTTTGGTCTGGCCTCAGAGCAAGAGTGAGCTCTTGGTTTGCTCCTCTTGCACCCTTTATATAGACTCACAGAATCACCAGGTTGGAAGAGACCCACTGGATCATCGAGTCCAATCATTCCTATCAAACACTAAACCATGTCCCTCAGCACCTCGTCCACCCATCCCTTAAACCCCTCCAGGGAAGGTGAATCAACCACCTCCCTGGGCAGCCTCTGACAGTGCCCAATGACCCCCTCCATGAAAAACTTCCTCCTAATCTCCAGCCTAAATCTCCCCTGGCAGAGCTTGAGGCCATTCCCTCTCGTCCTGTCCCCTGTCACTTGGGAGAAGAGACCAGATGGTCCTTTCGATTTCACAGATTTACTGAAGTCGAGGTTTCAAATAAGCAGTCGGCTATTGCTACTCTTGGTGGTTTTGTTTTATTGTCTAGCAAGCCAAGATTAAATTCTTAAGATAGCTGGATAGGTACCACGGCTTATGAGATGCCCTCTCCTCACGCTGTTCTTTCCCTGTGGCTCCTGATGCACCAACCTCCTACTTTCCAACTGAGTTTTACAAGCAATAACTTATTTCTGCTTTTCCCCTCCCGTAGTCTCCACCCAGAAGCAGTTTATCTCTATCAAAGCAAGATTCCAGCAGGGGCAGCCACAGAACTGGACAGCTGCGTTCGCCTGTGAAGTCTCATCACACATCTCACAACTGGTCCGATGAGTCGTTGTCCGTGACACAGTCAGGTAAGTGTAATACCTGCTCGGTTTTACGTTGCTTTTTAGAGCTTTTTCTTTTTAACAAGTAAACTTGAAACGCAGATGTAGGTGTGGGGAGGCAGGCGGAAATTCCTGGAAATTGCTACGGTCTGGGGTTCTGTGGGAGTGTTTTCCTGGGATGCAATTTGATCGCTTCAAAAGGTTCTTCATCTAAGAAGATGCGTAGATTATCTCTGCTTTTAGAAAGTCACGTAGGTCCTGCAAACAGCTGTGGAGAAGATAAGAGTCGATAGTTAATGTGGTCCTAGAATCTAAGAAGAGCAGGGTTAGCTGTGCCTCTCACCTCTCCACCCCTGGTGTTGTAAGAAAGCAGAATATGGTTTAGCACCAAATGGACGTGGTTGTCCGACTGAGCACAACCTGGTTTGAGAGCCTGTGTCGCTCTGCTCTCAGGGCAATGCAAGAGGGCTTCTTGGGCCTGTGCTGGCACGTGCAGAGTGATTGGATACTTCAGGGCACGGGTGTTTATTTTTGGAGGAGGGTTTGAACGGCGTGCGGTGAAATAGGGTCTGAGGTTGCATTTTGAACTGTAAAGTACAAGGTCTGCTTATGGCCTCTTTCTACTCCTTTATCCCTTACCCAAGCTGCCTACTGGTAAATGCTGAGGGAGAGACTATTAAGAGTTGAAGTGGTACGGAGAGGTCCTTTCCCTTGTGTGCCCTCATAGTCTGTTAGTCACTTGGATTCCAGGATTTCCTGAGCCGCCATTCAGTGGCTCATCGGCTCTGTTAAAGTGTGAAATCAATTTTGAACCTCTCTGTGCTTAGAATCTCTACAATGTCTTGGCTTTCTCAGTACAGTTGATACAACATCACGAAATACTTATATAGGCAAATGAGAGAGCTTTTTTCTGCTTCTTTTCCGTAATTCCTGAAACGATCAGTAAACCTCTAGTGGAAAAAGAATCGGGTTGCTCTATGTGATAGACGGGTAACTTAATGGCGTGCAGACAAATCCAGCCTTCGTAGTGCTTGATGTAGCGAGCTTAATGATCTTTTATGTTTTTTTAGGTTAATACAAATATAAGTGCAATAAAACACACACTAATTTTGAGGCAGCTGTTCTCCTGCTGGGTAGAGAAATGAATGCGTTAACGCCTGGGTGTTTGCACTTGAGTAGTTTGTGTTTGGATTCTGTCTGGAGAGCAGTTTGCCGCAGCGAAGCCATCAGCAAGTTGCTCATGTTATTTTCAAGTTTTGACTAAGAAACCACCCAAGGAAGCCATTACGAAAAGCAGAGCAGGCACCAGTGACCATGAAAACCAGCTTTTTTTTTATCAACTCAAATATTTACAGTCCTTGATTTCAAATGCTGCAGAAAGGTATGAGAAGTGGGAAGTCCACGAGGACAGCGCTGGTTTCCCGATAAATCACTCCCCTATAAGGAGGCAAATCTTCCAAGCAGCTGAGCGGCGATGAAGTCATCGCGCTGTCAGCCTGATGCGCGCGTAGACGAGATCGTCAGAGATGAAAGCATGTGCGGATCTTTCTCTGATGAGTTGATGAAGAAAAGCTGTAATTACATAGAGGTCACTTACTGTTTGGGAGGAGCTGGTAATTACAGTGGCATCGCAAAGTGCTCCCGATTCCCAAGTGCGATTCCATTCTTTTTGTGCTGTGTTGCTGTATTTTAAAATTCTCTAAATGGTTGACAACAGTTGTTAACGGAAAAAAAAAAAAAGGAATACAGCAGCTTGATTGTGTTTATTGGCTGGTGTTGATAATGAAATCCCCGTTGTGGTGGGGTTTTTTTGTCTTGAGAAATCAGATTGATTAGCAGAACGTCCTTCTAGTTGACCAAGTAGTGCTGGTACCTTACGTTCTAGGTAAATATCTGGGAGTTTATGAACCTCCAGACCTTCTGGTCCAGAAATAATTCTAGGTAATATTAAGCATTAAGGAAGCAAACCAGCCACGATCTTTCCTTTAGGAGCTGCAGCTGCTGCTATAAAAGAGAAAGGGGGACATCAGCCCCATGGCGGAGCTCCACTAAGGCTGCGTTTGATAGATATTATGAAGAGTTTTTGATATTTAATTCTGGGACCAATCTGGGACGAGGATATTGTTTTGCACTTGTGTTGTTTTACCTTTAAAATAAAAGTGGACGTAATCGGGGAGGTGGAAAAGAATAAGCAGTGAGAGACTGAGGCAACTTTTCTGTGGAGTCTGAGAGACGAAGAGGTTGTTACAGCAGCAATGAGGAATGTGCCTGAGTCACTGGTAGAATGGGGTTATCGTGCAGAGAATGAGTCTAAGTGTCTGGGGACAGCATCCCAAGTGAAAAGTAGCAGCACATCATCAGAAAACAACCAGGTTGCAGGAAGCTCTGGGGACGGAGAGGAGTAGAGGAGATTAAGAAAAAAATATTCAAGTGCAAAATAGCTACGGTCAGTAACAGCATGATTGGAGGGTCTGTAAAATTGAATTTGCAGCAAAGACAGGCCAAGTAGTTTGGTAGAAGCTATTATCGAGTCTAAGCTCAACACTACCCCTGTTCACCCTGAATAAACTGTCATCTCGAGTCCTGACGATAGCGAAAATCCCTGCTTTGTTCAAATCGTCTTTCCTTCCAAACTCTCCCATTTCGTGGATGATTTCATCCAGGTTGCGGAAAATCCAGGCTTGCCAGAAAACTCTGTTCCAAAGTGTCACTCTGTAGCTTGAAACTCGATGCTGCAATTGTGAACGGATATTTCGGATGTATTTTTTGTGTGCAACTTTGAGTTGTGTTTGTATTTACTCGGTGATTGTTTATTGCTTTACGTCCAACTGTTCTGTGAGGGGCAGGCTTACAAAGACTAAACCTAAACTTTTTCAGAAACCACATCTGATCAAAGCGACATCGAAGGACGGATCAGGGCCCTGAAGGATGAGCTACGGAAAAGGAAGTCTGTGGTTTACCAGCTGAAAAAGGAACAGAAGAAGAGACACAAGGAGCGACTGAAGGCCAAGGAAGCCAGTTTGATCAAGCAACTGGAGGTTAGGAAAATTTAGAAGAAGGGCGAAGCAAAAGTTCATTAGCCTTACATAAATCCTTATAGTATGGATGTTGTTGGCAGAATATGGTATCAACAGCTGAAAAAAACCATTATTATGATAGAAATGTGACTCTGTTTTGGCTATTTAACTGTTTTCTTTAATGAACCAGAGCCTTGAGGCAAAGTTAGCAAGTTTGCAGATGACACTAAGCTGGGTGGAAGTGTGGATCTGCTGGAGGGTCGGGAGGCTCCAAAGGGATCTGAACAGGCTGGATCCATGGGCTGAGACCAATAGGATGAGGGTTCACAAGGCCAAATGGCGGGTCCTGCCCTTGGGGCACAACAACCCTGAGCAGCTCCAGACTGGGAGAAGCCTGGCTGGAAAGTGCCTGGAGGAGAGGAACCTGGGGGTGTTGGTTGACAGCGACTGACCATGAGGCAGCAGTGGCCCAGATGGCCAAGAAGGCCAATGGCATCTTNCCAAGGGACAGGGGACAGGACGAGGGAATGGCCTCAAGCTGCAGCAGGGGAGGTTCAGACTGGACATTAGGAGGAAGATTTTCACGGAAAGGGTCACTGGGCATTGGAACAGGTTGCCCAGGGAGGTGGTTGATTCACCTTCCCTGGAGGGGTTTAAGGGACAGGTGGATGAGGTGCTGAGGGACATGGGTTAGTGTTTGATAGGAGTGGTTGGACTTGATGATCCAGTGGGTCTCTTCCAACCTGGTTGTTCTATGATTCTAAGTTGCCACTGTGCTTTAAAATGTTTTATCTTTAACAGGTTACTAGCAGTGTTTGGGGACTTAAGTAGGTTTGTGCACACTAGTATCCTAGATACGATGCTCACGTAATTAGTTTAAGGAAACAAAGTATTCAAATTTCCAAGGTTCACAATTGTAGAGCTTTAGGAAGTTAAGTCGATTGCTTTACTGAGGAACCGGGTGTATCCTTTATTCCTTTAATAGGTTTCCATGGCTGGATTGTAGTTATGGATTAGCAGGCTAACGGCCATACCTGTTTTTCCACATGCAGACGTATGACGAGTTTATCAAGAAGACTGAAGCCGAGCTGAGCCGCGACCAGGAGATGTCTGCCGAATCTGAACCTCAGATCAAAACTCCATCCTCAGTGGATGATTTTGAAGGATCTCTCCTCTCTCCTAACGACGATGCTCGGTCGGTGACAGCGCGGTCGCGGCACACACAGACCAGCGGAAGTAGATCCACCAGCCTTGGCAGCGATGGCGAAATCAGTGAATACCTCGGTGACAAGTCTTTCTCGGGCAGCGTTCAATCAGAGAGGCTGTTAGAACTGGGGTCTCCGGTAGAACTTCTCAAAAATACCGAACGTAGAGATGCGGAGCAGGAACAGGCCCCACCTGAGTCACTACCAAGCACCTATTCCCAGGATAAAGCTCCTGCAGACACAGCTGTTTCAGAAGCCTTGGCTGAGGAAGGGGTTCGTGAAGAATCATCTTCTCAAGCCAACAGCGTAAAGGAGATTTCTGTAGCTGCTGAATCAATTGCCGAAGAACAATCAATGGTGGATTATCTGAAGCAGGCTGCGAAAGAGGAGACCAGCCTTGCTCCTTGCATTTCTGGTGTTGGGGATGAGATCTCTGCTGTTCAGTTGGATGACATCTCAGACCACCTTTCTGAAAAACTGGACAGGCAGGAGACACTTGGGGAGGAATGTGCTGAGGAGTTGGATGATCTCTCTCCCGGAGCTGTGGACAAGCCTGCGACTCCACTTCTGGATTTGCTGGCCAAAGAAAAGAACCAGTTAGAAGCCCAGCTTAGGCTACCGCTTAGAAAGGAAAAGTCAAAAGAGCAACTGGAAAAGGTTAGTCTGCTGACAGACAGTCTGCTTAGAGATTTTGTGAAAGACACGGTCAGTCACTTACAGCAAATAAAGAAGGTCAAGAATGAGAAAATCCAGCTCAGCAACCTCAAGCTCTGTGATGCCAAGGAGGAGTCCGCTACCCCGTCCCAGCAGGTAGCAAAGCAGATTCCCGACGGACTGAACGATTCCAATTTGGAAGATGAAAGAGAAGAACTTTCCTCTCCAGACATGTGTCCCAGACCTGTGAGTACCAGACACCTTGCGCTGATGTTTAAGAGCAGATTGTTCTTTCGACTGACAATTGAGTCTGAGGACTGCACTGTGGCACCAGTTTGGTTGTTCCCCAAGTTGTGTTTGCTGATGTGGAGGTTGCCTGTATGCGCGTGTCTGACGTGTGTTCTTGGTTGTCCCAGTTCCCAGCTCACTTTGGTCACCCTGCAGGCCAAAGGACGTGTTTTGGTACGAGAAAGTGAAAAATACTTCAGTTGGTTTGCATGCTACATACACGTTCAGTTTGTATTTAATCCTTACCTGCAGTCTTTGTTCTAAAAGGAGAGAAATAGACTGTAAACTTACCTCTGGCTATGCTTGATAGGAAATAATCATCCTCAAACGTAATTAGTTGCTGTGGAGATCGTGACGGGGTCAGACTGCTCAATTCACCAAACTGATGTATCATGAGCAGTAGAAGTTCAGGCTTCCTCAGGACAACCATTAGTGACACAGATAGAGGACGTGGCCTCTCTCCTGAAGGTCCCAGTGAACCTGCCTGCTCTGACCGCTCCTTGAATACTGTGTTTAGTTCTGGGCCCCTCAGCACAAGAAGGATGTTGAGGCTGTGGAGCGAGTGCAGAGAAGAGCAAGGAAGCTGGGGAAGGGGCTGGAGAAGAAGAGGAGCGTGTGAGAGAGCTGGGGGTGTTTATGGTGGAGAAGAGGAGGCTGAGGGGAGAGCTCATTGCTCTCTGCAACTGCCTGAGAGGAGGTTGTGGAGAGGAGGGAGCTGGGCTCTTCTGCCAAGGGACAGGGGACAGGACAAGANACAGAAAGCTTCAGCCCATGTCACGACCATGAGCACCACTTGCTCACCGCAACAGCCCTCACCGGCTAAAAGCTTTTAGGCTTTTGCTTGAGGTCTGAGACTGCTCGTTATTGAAAAGCTGTAGGTCACGCCATCAGGTTTTAAACCCCTCTGCCTTTCATGAACAGTTAAATATTAGGACAGACAGTAAGCAGGACACAGAGTCTGTGTAGGAAGCTCTGTAGGAATCCTCTGAAAGCATTCATCAGGAGTAGGAGAAACCCCAGGTATTTGAATGAAAACACTTCTGATTTTACTGTGGGCTTTTTGTTATTTCTCTGAGTATTTATGCATACATTGGCAATTATATCAGTGAATAATTTAAAAATGTAAGTTCTTTTAGACAACAGCGTGACGCCGCTTGTATATTTACTCGGTTGGTCTCAATTTGCAGGAGAGTCCAGTGCTGGGAGCCAGCGGTCAGGAAGAGCTCGCCAAGAGACTGGCAGAGCTGGAGCTCAATCAGGAGTTCCTGAGTACGCTGGGAGATGATCAAGACTGGTTTGATGAAGACTATGGCCTGAATTCCCATCAGGTCCCGCAGAAGCAAGCTGAGGAACCAGCAGTGCTGCCCAAGGTAGAACCGCAGAAGGTGCCGGCAAAGCCAAGCGAGGAGCCTTTGGCCGTCCCCCCCTCTGCGGCGGAGGTGGAGGGTATGGTGCACGCAGCCACCGAGCAGCTCTGGAAACTGAAAGACCTGGGTCGCGATCTTCAAAGCTGCAGCCTTCATATCGATCTTAGTAGTTCTCTTAAAGAGCAGGACACAGACACCGTGAACAAGCAGGTTTATAGGAAGGTACAGTCTTCAGGCATTTTATTCTTGTGCTTTTGAATCTTTACCGTGAGTGGCGCAAGTCTTAACTTCTGCTTCTTTCTTGGCTAAGGTGGCATTTGATTTAACAAGAGACATCTTTGGGGAGATCTTCGCTGAGGATCCTAATCTAAACCAGCCTGTTTGGATGAAGCCTTGTAGGATAGCATCTACTTACTTTCACCGAGTGAAAGATCCAAACGATCTGGATGAGATCAAGGTAGGAGGACGTCTTTGTCGTGCAGGGGAAGCGAGATGAAAAATACCCTCTTGGCACTTGCCCGAGTGTTAAAAGATGATAACAGCTGTGTAAGAGATGAGTTGAGAAGAGAAATGAGATTACAAACGTGGAAGGGGGTTTGCCAAACCTCTTTTTTTTTGCTCATTAGGTTTGCTTCCTTGTCCTTTTGGCTGGTGCTGGTTGCTTTTAAACCTTAGTCTTCTGTGCAGAACTGCCAAAATGACCTTGGTTTCAAACCTTAGATACGCTGATGGATGCTGCTTTAGCTTAAGAAAGAACAAAACCCCCAAAAAAGCCTGGTTGGAGCTAGGTTAAACTTGCAGGGTTGGACATCTAGAAAAATACTGTCTTCCTGAGCGCATCCAACAAAGAACCTTCCCTACAGCTCATCAGAACCCACACAAAAACTTCCACCTGTACTGTTCCTTCTGAAATTGAGGGTGGGAATTGACTGCAACATGCAATACAATAATCAAAATCATGAACCTGCTGAAGAAACAGCATGTTAACTGTCTGGAAAAGACAGAAATAGTATCTAGATGACTCTAGTAGCTGAGCAGGGGGTAAGGCAGGGGCACAGGCCAAGGACACCAAACTCCCACCTGCTTTTCTTTAATCTTCTCCCATCAAACGCGTTCTCATAATCTCCTGTTTGCTCTCCTATTTTATTGAAAACATCTATTCTCAAGATAGTTACAGCGGTGTAATTTTATTTTTTCGCCAGTTCTGGATTTAATAATTATTCTGATTGTGTTATGTCACCTCAAAGACACTCAGCATCGCTTTCTTGCGTGCACGTATTTCTCTTAGCTGAGCAGGAGGGTGTTGTGCGTGCTGTAAGGTGACTTTTTAGGGTAGGTACTTCATGCACGTGTTTCACTTCTTAGCTGAAATGTGATCGATCTCACCCTTTGCTGTTCTGTAGAGCTTCATCGCAGCTGAGGTGCTGAAATTGTTGAGCCTGAGGAAGGAGCCCGATCACAAAACAGACTGGCAGAAGATGATGAAATTTGGGCGGAAGAAACGCGACCGAGTGGATCACATCCTGGTCAGTGGATGAAAATTAGCAATTGTGTCAGATAACTGCTCACAAGACCGAAGTGATTCTGTTTTCTGGTATCCGAACATGCTGTTTAAGGAATACAAAGCATGCCTGAGGTCTTTGGTAGAGGCCGTTTCATTTTAGAGAAAAACAGAAGTCAAGTAAGGTGACGAGTGAATTTCTCTGTTCTTGACTCCTAATTTGACTGGAGCATAAACTTGCCCACTCCCAAAAGTTTAAAGCGTGAGTTTACGGAAGGACACGTTGAAATATTTGCCTGAAAGGAGGGTGAACTTTTTTCCTTTGGGAAGGGAATGTGTTTTTCCTAGTTTAAACGTAAATATTTTTCCTTTGAAGTAACGTTGTGTAAGGGGAGATGGAGACGCTGAGAACTAAATAAACCAGATCTGCAACCTCTCAGTCAAATCATTGGGTTAGAAGAGCAGAATCTTTGAAGAGAGCTCATGGGACGCGCTAATCCCTAGTACCCACAGCTAAGCGTTTCCTCTGGGCTGGGCAACAAGCAGGACTAGTGACCGTGGCCGGAGCAGAGGCCGTTGGGTGTCCAGCTGTGTGAGACAGAGCACATCTGGCTGGGTGCTTGTTGGCTGGTATTGCAGGGTGATTAAGAGCTGTATTGCCTATAATGATAGTGAAGGTTCTGCCTGGGAATAGGAGTCATCGTTAAGACGGTGCTTCACTTAATTATGCCTGAAATTGATTCCGCGCACGTGCGCATGTATGTAACTTCAAGTCATGGGTCGTGTGGTCTTTTAATTACCAATCAGCGGAAGGTTTCCAACACAAGCTTTTTTCCCAGGGCGTTAATTTTAATTAAATGTAAATAAAATGTCTGTATAGGACCTGCGTGTCCCAGTGCTCTTGAGTCTGGGATACTCTCTGTTCTGGCATGTGGAAGCTGTTAAATCACAGATGAAAAAGTCTCGTGTTTAGATCCCAGAGAGCTAATGGTTCAACTCTTACGCTTTGTGCACTGATTTCCTAATTTCTTTGAACTATACCTGGAAAGAAAGATTCCTGACTAGAAAAAAATGTTGTGGTTGAAGGCATCCAGTGGGGTTTAGATGGAATATGTTTGAATTTCAGATGGGCTGGTCTGGGATTTACATGCAGAGCCAGACATCAAAGATGAATGGAGCTCTGACAAGTTCGGCTTAGTAAATAATGAGTTTAATTTTACTTTGTTCTCACAAGAATACAGCAATAACCAGCTTGCGGCGAGTCGTGCTTTAGGAAGAAGGCAGTCTCAGTGGGGTCGCTAGCAGATTTATACTGTAACGTGAGCCGCTGTTGGATAAACTTCTAGCTGAAGAGCTAAGGAGATAGTGTTCCGTTTCTCTTGCCTTGTTCTGTTAAAACCTTTATAAACATGAAATATCTTGATAGCTTTCTCCATCTCCAAGTCAGCCTCTGCCTTGTGCTTAAGGTGATGAGTTCTCTGGGAAGGCTAATCCAGGCTCACATGTGGATGTACAGGTCTGTGCAAGACCTGCTGTTGATCTGCTAGTAAATCACGGGGTTCCCGAAACTGAGAGGTCAGGTTCAGAGCTTTCCAAATCTGCTTTGAAGTGCATCGAAGAAGGACAACACAGGGACTTCCTGAAAGAGAAATCTAGACCTTTGTTTGGTAGAGAACAGGCCCTGTGAGGAGCGGCTGAGACAGCTGGGGGTGTTTATCCTGGAGAAGAGGAGGCTGAGGGGAGAGCTCATTGCTCTCTGCAACTCCCTGAGAGGAGGTTGTGGAGAGGAGGGAGCTGGGCTCTTCTCCCAAGGGACACGGGTTAGTGTTTGATAGGAACGGTTGGACTCGATGATCCGGTGGGTCTCTTCCAACCTAGCAATTCTATGATTCTATGAAAAATGCTTTGTTGAAGTTTTTCTGAAAGTACAACCAGTATGCACCTCTTGCAGCGTGCAGGGGTTGTCATGGGTGCATATGAGCTGAGCTGATTCTCCCCATTCTTTTCCTGCTTAGAAAGACAGAGACAGTTAAAATAAAGCACAATCTTTTTAAGGCAGAGGTAAACATTCTTAGGCATCTGTTATTTGCACGTGAACGTTGAGGACGGGTACCCCTTCAAGTAAAACGAACCTTCAAAAGAGCTTTCTGTTGAGACAATGATGTATTTTTAGTTACTTTAGTGAGAGGATCAAACACGTCTGAGCCAGGAGCTCAGGTCGAGGGTTTGAAACAAAGGAAGGGGGGATCTGTTGTACAGCACGTTCTCCAGCAGAGCTGTCATGGCTGTCAGGTAATGACATCGTCCGCCTTGGGTGGCCGAGTGGCTCTAAAACCAGGAGCCCTGGCTCTTTGCTGAATCTCCTTTATTTCTTTTGAAGGCGTAGAACAAGTGCCAGGCCGTTCTGCCCAGCTTAGTCCTTACCTGCTCATCCGTGGGTCTGTGTTCTTGGATTTATCATACTAAGTGCAATTCCCAGTGGTTCTTGTCCCCGCTAAAGGTTCAGTGGGTAAGGGGCAGGGCAGGAGGAGAAGCCTGTGCTGTCCTAACGCTCTCTGACCCTGGGCTCTTGGTTACATCTGAGAGGAGAACAGGATGGATTAGTCCTTCACCTCCTTGGTCTTTGCTGCTTCCACCAGCCACTGCACCTTTAGTTGCATTTTCACTCACCTCCTCGTTCCCAGAGTTGACACCAATGCAGTTAGCCATATTTTTTTTGCCCATGACANTTTTCCTTTGAAGTAACGTTGTGTAAGGGGAGATGGAGACGCTGAGAACTAAATAAACCAGATCTGCAACCTCTCAGTCAAATCATTGGGTTAGAAGAGCAGAATCTTTGAAGAGAGCTCATGGGACGCGCTAATCCCTAGTACCCACAGCTAAGCGTTTCCTCTGGGCTGGGCAACAAGCAGGACTAGTGACCGTGGCCGGAGCAGAGGCCGTTGGGTGTCCAGCTGTGTGAGACGGAGCACATCTGGCTGGGTGCTTGTTGGCTGGTATTGCAGGGTGATTAAGAGCTGTATTGCCTATAATGATAGTGAAGGTTCTGCCTGGGAATAGGAGTCATCGTTAAGACGGTGCTTCACTTAATTATGCCTGAAATTGATTCCGCGCACGTGCGCATGTATGTAACTTCAAGTCATGGGTCGTGTGGTCTTTTAATTACCAATCAGCGGAAGGTTTCCAACACAAGCTTTTTTCCCAGGGCGTTAATTTTAATTAAATGTAAATAAAATGTCTGTATAGGACCTGCGTGTCCCAGTGCTCTTGAGTCTGGGATACTCTCTGTTCTGGCATGTGGAAGCTGTTAAATCACAGATGAAAAAGTCTCGTGTTTAGATCCCAGAGAGCTAATGGTTCAACTCTTACGCTTTGTGCACTGATTTCCTAATTTCTTTGAACTATACCTGGAAAGAAAGGTTCCTGACTAGAACAAAATGTTGTGGTTGAAGGCATCCAGTGGGGTTTAGATGGAATATGTTTGAATTTCAGATGGGCTGGTCTGGGATTTACATGCAGAGCCAGACATCAAAGATGAATGGAGCTCTGACAAGTTCGGCTTAGTAAATAATGAGTTTAATTTTACTTTGTTCTCACAAGAATACAGCAATAACCAGCTTGCGGCGAGTCGTGCTTTAGGAAGAAGGCAGTCTCAGTGGGGTCGCTAGCAGATTTATACTGTAACGTGAGCCGCTATTGGATAAACTTCTAGCTGAAGAGCTAAGGAGATAGTGTTCCGTTTCTCTTGCCTTGTTCTGTTAAAACCTTTATAAATGTGAAATATCTTGATAGCTTTCTCTGTCTCCAAGTCAGCCTCTGCCTTGTGCTTAAGGTGATGAGTTCTCTGGGAAGGCTAATCCAGGCTCACAAGTGGATATACAGGTCTGTGCAAGACCTGCTGTTGATCTGCTAGTAAATCACGGGGTTCCCGAAACTGAGAGGTCAGGTTCAGAGCTTTCCAAATCTGCTTTGAAGTGCATCGAAGAAGGACAACACAGGGACTTCCTGAAGGAGAAATCTAGACCTTTGTTTGGTAGAGAACAGGCCCTGTGAGGAGCGGCTGAGAGAGCTGGGGGTGTTTATCGTGGAGAAGAGGAAGCTGAGGGGAGACCTCTTTGCTCTCTGCAACTCCCTGAGAGGAGGTTGTGGAGAGGAGGGAGCTGGGCTCTTCTCCCAAGGGACACGGGTTAGTGTTTGATAGGAACGGTTGGACTCGATGATCCGGTGGGTCTCTTCCAACCTAGCAATTCTATGATTCTATGAAAAATGCTTTGTTGAAGTTTTTCTGAAAGTACAACCNGAGACAGCTGGGGGTGTTTATCCTGGAGAAGAGGAGGCTGAGGGGAGAGCTCATTGCTCTCTGCAACTCCCTGAGAGGAGGTTGTGGAGAGGAGGGAGCTGGGCTCTTCTCCCAAGGGACACGGGTTAGTGTTTGATAGGAACGGTTGGACTCGATGATCCGGTGGGTCTCTTCCAACCTAGCAATTCTATGATTCTATGAAAAATGCTTTGTTGAAGTTTTTCTGAAAGTACAACCAGTATGCACCTCTTGCAGCGTGCAGGGGTTGTCATGGGTGCATATGAGCTGAGCTGATTCTCCCCATTCTTTTCCTGCTTAGAAAGACAGAGACAGTTAAAATAAAGCACAATCTTTTTAAGGCAGAGGTAAACATTCTTAGGCATCTGTTATTTGCACGTGAACGTTGAGGACGGGTACCCCTTCAAGTAAAACGAACCTTCAAAAGAGCTTTCTGTTGAGACAATGATGTATTTTTAGTTACTTTAGTGAGAGGATCAAACACGTCTGAGCCAGGAGCTCAGGTCGAGGGTTTGAAACAAAGGAAGGGGGGATCTGTTGTACAGCACGTTCTCCAGCAGAGCTGTCATGGCTGTCAGGTAATGACATCGTCCGCCTTGGGTGGCCGAGTGGCTCTAAAACCAGGAGCCCTGGCTCTTTGCTGAATCTCCTTTATTTCTTTTGAAGGCGTAGAACAAGTGCCAGGCCGTTCTGCCCAGCTTAGTCCTTACCTGCTCATCCGTGGGTCCGTGTTCTTGGATTTATCATACTAAATGCAATTCCCAGTGGTTCTTGTCCCCGCTAAAGGTTCAGTGGGGAAGGGGCAGGGCAGGAGGAGAAGCCTGTGCTGCGCTAACGCTCTCTGACCCTGGGCTCTTGGTTACATCTGAGAGGAGAACAGGATGGATTAGTCCTTCACCTCCTTGGTCTTTGCTGCTTCCACCAGCCACTGCATCTTCAGTTGCATTTTCACTCACCTCCTCATTCCCAGAATTGACACCAGTGCAGTTAGCCATATTTTTTTTGCCCATGACAAAACCCCCACCTCCCTCTTCTCGTTTTTGGCAGCACTGTCAGCTTTGATCAGGCCTCGCTGTCCTCTGGGCTGGGATTTCTTACCGAGTTCTCTGCTCTGCTGAACAGTCGCTCCAGTTAACAATTGCAGCCAATCTTGGCTTTCAGTAAACACATACAGATTTGCCTTTATGAAAAGCTGCTTTTTTTTTGAAGTCAGGTCAGTGTTTAGGTGTTTGCTTTCTTCTCCTGTCCCTTTGTGTTGCCACCTTCATCACGTGTGCTGTCTGTGCTGTGTGGGAGCATCTCGGATGTACACGCAGACCGAGGTGCTGCTTTTGGTGCAGCAAAAAAACCCTTTCAAAACCTCCTTTTCAACTACAGCAAGAACGCTCCGATCTCCTTACTGAAGTTCAGGTGCTAACAATAGACTCTTTCCACTGCTTTTATTTGCCACTTGGGGCTTCAGCCAGAACTCACTGTGCTGATCTGTTTGCAGGAGCTCTGCCACTGCTGTCCCTGCCACCCCCCTCTTTCCTTTTTATCTGGAGCCTGAGAAAGCAAAACCTACGTGTTCAGCTTTCGCACCTGAGACGCTTGCCAACAGAGTGCTGGAAAGTACTCGGTCTTCTGACCTGCGAACTTAAGGCTTAGCGCATTTTCTCTCCACGCAGTTTTGAATTCTCCAACAAAGCAAAGCTGTTCTTATCGAGCTGGCTTAATTGGAAACCCCGCTTCTGTGTTGCCCGAGAGCTAAACCCAAGCTAAACCCAAGCTTGGATTAGAAATGATGTGGCCAGCAGGTCCAGGGAGGTTCTTCTCCCTCTGGACTNCCACCAGGGGAGGGTCAGGCTAGACATTAGGAAAAAGTTTTTCCCAGAAAGGGTGATTGGGCAGTGTCAGAGGCTGCCCAGGGAGGGGGTTGATTCACCTTCCCTGGAGGGGTTTAAGGGACGGGTGGACGAGGTGCTGAGGGACATGGGTTAGTGTTTGATAGGAACAGTTGGACATGATGATCCGGTGGGTCTCTTCCAACCTGGTTGTTCTCTGATTCTATGAAAGTCTGATTGCTGTTGTTATTGCACCTTCCTTATTAATGAGTAGCACGATGAAACCACTAACACCTTCTCTTTGACAGCATCTGAGCAGGGAGGTCTGTGCTGAAGAGGGCTGCCGGCTGTGGCAACGCAGCTGTTTGCAAGCCCCTAGGATGACTCTTCCAAAGCTGTTTGCAGGGTGAGATCCCTGCCCCTCTCCCCAGGCTCTCTTAAGAGAGCCAAAAAAAGGAGCTGTCAGACTGAAACCCTGTGTGTAACTGAAGGCTAATGAATGGAAACAAACCCTGAAGCTGTGCCTGTTCCCTGGGGTTCCCATAGCAGCCTGTCCTTGGGCTTCACGCTGTGTTGGAGTTATTGAATCAGCACGATGCTCCAGCCGCTGTCGGCTTCAAAAGGGACAAGTTTCTGGGTGGTTTAGCTCCAGGCCAAAGAGGGTGATGGGGCTTATAGCTCTTGTACTCTGTAGATAACGTTTATTATGCCTTGGTATTGGGTTAGAGGATTTTCAATACATTTTAAACTTGTCTGTGTGGACATTGTAAATGCATTTCGAGTCCAAAGTGTAGGATTTGTGATCAGAGGAGCTTTCCACCGAAGCAGAGCAGAGAAAAAGCTTTCAGCAGGTTTCCTTTGTAATTTTAAACGAGTGATGTTTGCATCTGCTCTTTTATTTTCTCAAAAGTTTGAGCTTCATTAGGATGTATCTGTAAAACTAAAGTGGTCGCTTAGACACATGGTTAATGAGTTTAATTGGAGATGTCCGGCTGGGAGAGCCTCGTGATAAGACTCGATTTGTTGAATGAAATTATGTCTTTCTGCCTGTTGCTAAAACACCGATTTACCAGCGAACAGTACACCAGGATTTTGCTTGTCAAAAACTTGGGAATAGAAGGAAATAGAAAGGGTCACAGAGAGGGTGATTGGGCAGTGTCAGAGGCTGCCCAGGGAGGGGGTTGAGTCACCTTCCCTGGAGGGGTTTAAGGGACGGGTGGACGAGGTGCTGAGGGACATGGGTTAGTGTTTGATATGAGTGGCTGGACTCGATGAGTCTTTTCTTCTTCTCCTTTACCTGTTAAAGGCCTTTGTGTGATTTCTAACCAGTCTAAGCTGCATGGAATCAGCGTCTTGCAAATACACATTTAGGGGCTTTTTTATTGGAGCTTTTCCCATTGGCCTAGAATATCCAGTTAGCTGAGTTCTTTCAAGTGGAAAACTTGTGCAGGAATATTGTGCAGAGCTCATTGCTCTCTGCAAGTGCCTGAGAGGAGGTTGTGGAGAGGAGGGAGCTGGGCTCTTCTGCCAAGGGACAGGGGACAGGACGAGAGGGAATGGCCTCAAGCTCCACCAGGGGAGGGTCAGGCTGGACATTAGGAAAAAATTTTCAAAGAAAGGGTGATTGGGCAGTGTCAGAGGCTGTCCAGGGAGGGGGTTGATTCACCTTCCCTGGAGGGGTTTAAGGGACGAGTGGACGAGGTGCTGAGGGACATGGGTTAGTGATTGATGGGAACGGTTGGACTCGATGATGCAGTGGGTCTCTTCCAACCTGGTTGTTCTACGGTTGTTGTATGATTCGAATATGAAATCCTTTGAAATGGATACAATAGTGCAAGGTTGAAAATGTTCATAGAGTGAAATATCCTGGTTCAAATAGATCTGTGCTCATTTTGCTATTCCAAGCGTTTCCTGTAATCTCTTCCAGAGACAGACAGATCGATTGTTGGCAGCTGCGCGCTGCTTTGGACTCTTTCTGGAACTCTGCAGGGGGTATCCTGGAGCGACGGAATTGTAATGTTTGTTTCCCCTTTTTCTTTCTACCCTCCAAGGTGCAGGAGCTTCACGAGGAAGAAGCGCAGTGGGTGAACTACGACGAGGACGAGCTGTGCGTGAAGATGCAGCTGGCAGACAGCATCTTTGAGGACTTAATCAGAGACACTATCGACACCTTGAACCAGATAACTGAGAAGCAGCGGCGGTTGCCTGACAGCACTGAAGGTAACAGTACGGCTGCGTCACCGCAGAGTCACCAGCCTGTCTGACTCCTGACATTCTCGCCACCCTGCGAGCGCTGCTGCCGGACTTCCACACGTGGGAGCTTCTCCCCTTACTGCCACCTAATAAATTGGAGAGGCTGTTACTTGTTATTTTTTTGAGAAGAGAGTTTATTCACCAAAGAAAGCGGTGTCTGGTGCTTGACTGTCTGCGTGTTTTGTCCTGGTGGGGTTTTTTTTAATTTATTTTCAGATCATTTCTTAAGTGGTTGGAATTAACGGTTGGAATATTATAGGAAAGCGCCCTGTGCGGTTGGCTGCGCTCTCTGCATGTTTTGAGGCAGCTGAACTTGAGATGGCGTCTGTTCTGGAAACTTCCAGAGCCCCGTATTTGTCCCACAAAACCTTCAGCTTCTTGAGACAGATACGAGGGGGAAGGTAAGAACCACCAAACCTCAGTGACCGGGGTGGGAAGCAAAGGCCGGTCTAGGAATGCATCTTTGTCGCATCTGGTTTGGAGACAACAGAGTTGAGGGGACTGACCTGAAAAATAATGTGAAACTTCCCTGCTCCATCTGTTTCCTTCCTTTCCCAGCGCTTGTAGGCCACGGCCTGCTCTCCCGCAGGAGATTTAAATGCGGAGAAGCTGTTAACGCTGCTTCTTCGGCAGCACCCGGCAGCAGGACGGTGAGTTCTGTGGTGGGGTGGACGTTTTGAGGCGGTGGGACCTTCCCTGAGCCAGGAAATCTTCGATGGGAGATTTAAACAGCCCCCTGGGAGCACCGTGACCTGGAGCACGTCAGCGAGGAGCATGGCAAAGAGCCATGGGGCAGTTTGAGCAGCAGTTTGAGAAGGCAGGGCCCAGAGAGGACCCAGAGACTAGACGGAAGACGCCAAAGACCATGGTGGCCACCTGGCAGAAGATGAAAGCTGCTCCGAGTGCTGCAGCAGGCAGGAGAGATGCTGCCACCCCGATGGAGCCACAGTGGGTGCATTAAAATTCCAGAGGGCAGACTTTGAACTCTTCCGTTGAACAGAGAGATCCTGAGTGACATCAAGAAGAGGAGGAATGTTTCTGGGCTCTGGAAGAGGGGACAGGCCTCTTGGGGTGACTACAGGAGGGAAGTGAGATTGTGCAGAGAAAAAATCAGAGGGGCCAAGGCTCAATTAGAAATCAGATTGCCAAAGTCTGTGAAAGTAACAAAAAAATCTTTCTATAAATATATAAATAATAAAAGGAGAACTAGGGAGACCATACAGCCCCTTTTGGACACAGAGGGAACAACAGTGACAGGGGATGAGGAGAAGGCTGAGGTACTAAATGCCTTCTTTGCCTCAGTCTTTAATCGCAAAGAAAGCTGTTCCCTCTGTGTACAAACCCCGGAACTAGAGGAGCAATATGAGGCTCCCATGGTCCAAGAGGAGGAGGTCAGAGCCTTGCTTGCTCAACTGGACACCCACAAGTCTATGGG
>WAAB01008272.1:0-56829 GCA_013389865.1 Piaya cayana
TGGTTTTGTCACATGTAAATCCTGAGAGTAAGATCCAACAGGTATTTAAACTAAAATTACTCACGCAAAATCAGCAACATAACTGTACATGCAACATGAAGAGTGTCTATACTCTCGATCACAGTGCTGTATTACCTATTTCAGCATTTTCTTTTTTTTTTTTTGCTAAGGAAATAACTTAGAATTGAATAACCACTGTCTTGTAGGCAGCAATTAGTAGCTCCTCTAAACTATAAACTTGGAATTGGGCATCTATCACTTACTGTTTTGAATGCCAAACAGGAATATTCCTGATGTTTGCTGAGACGAAGCAGGAGAATTCTGCAGCTGGTTGATAGCACCTCCCGCTGTGTTGTGGAACAGAGAAGCTTGCTGCTGTGGAGGAGAAGCAGTTCCTTGCATTCCCGCCATGCTGTTCTGAGAAGAGAACATGGGAGACTGCTGCAGCTCTTGCTGGCTCATACTGTTCTGCAAGGCAGACATGGAAGCTGAAGAGATGAAGAGAGTGACTTGTTGCTCTTGAGAACTTGGTGACCCTTGGACCAACTGAATCTGGGGTGAGTTATGGAAGATAGCTGGCTGCTGGGCTTCAGCCTGGTTGGATCCAGGATTCTGAAGAGAAGACACCGTAGTCTGACTCTGGAATTGCATGGGCTGCTGCTCCTGGTTCATCGGTGCGATGTTAGTCTGTGGATGAAAAATGGACTGGCCCTGTTGCTCCTGATTGGTAACCGTGTTTTGATTCGGATTGAAAATTATGTTCTGCTTCTGAGGAGCGATTGTATTCATTGCATTTTGATTACTGAACATCATGTTCTGCTGTTGCTGTTGCTGCTGTTCTTGAGATGGAGGACTACTCTGCATAGCAACGATCGAATGCTGGGGCTGGAAGATAGCTCCCTGTTGGTTCTGGGGAATTGAACTGGACTGGATAGAGCCTAATGACACTTGAGACTGAAACAAACCTTGCTGAGCAGGCTGGGTCTGCGGCTGTTCTTGGGGAAGCATAGAACTCTGGATATGAGAGATCTGGGTCTGCTGCTGGAAAGAGGTCTGCTGTTCAGTGTTTGTTGCTGGCTGAAGAGGAGAAATGGAATTTGGGCTTGTAAAGAATGACATCTGCTCTTCCTGAGTTGCAGGGTTGCTCATGGAACTCTGGGAAAGGAACATGTTGGCAGACTGCTGGTCTTGAGGAACCGAAGAGCTCTGTAACACACCCATGGCATTCTGTGAATGGAACATCGGAGGCTGCAGTTGGTCAGAGGAATTGGTACTGGCCTGGTTGTGGACAATGGAATTTGGACTGTGGAAAATAGAGCCTTGTGTTTCCTGTGATATATTCTGAGTGTCACCGATAGGATTCTGAGAGTGAAAAAGCTGAGCTTGTGAATGTGGAGACTGCTGCATAAAGCTTCCTGACTGAATGGACATGATTTCTCCCCCTTGCTGGAACAGACCACCTCCTTGCTGCTGGGTTCCACTTGCCTGAACGGTCATCATGTTTTTGGTAGATGAGAAGAGATTAACTTGCGACTGACTTTCTCCGCTGTGCTGCATTTGAACCATCGTCTGAAATACGGTGCTTTGTATCTGCTTATTCTGTCCTGAAGCTTCCTCTCCATCTGCAGAATTGGATGCCTGAAACATAGTAGGTCCGTTGTTGGAGACCTGCTGCTGTGCAGTGGGAGTAGTCTCGCTTCCAGAAACACCAGGAGATGAAGAGAATAATTCACACTGCATTTGCATGTCTTCGTTTGTCGACAACCCACTCATTATGTGAGAAGCCTGCTGATAAACAGGTGATTGTTGGAGGGCTCCGTTCCCTGAAGTAGTCGAAGAGAACAGATCGGACTGCATCTGAGTTGCAGCCTGGCAAATGTTTTGTTGGATTCCTATCACCATCGCTGCAGAAGTCTCCATTGCCTGCTGCTGCTGCTGCTGTTGCTGCTGTTGGCTGGACAAGGCGTTTTCAGGCTGCGAGTGAACATTTTCAGCTCGTCCAGGCAAAAGGTTCTCTGGTCTGGAATGGACAGCCGCGTCTGATGAGGAAAATATCCCAGGATTGACGCTATTTTGTATCTGGCTAACTTGCTGAAAGATATCCGCATTTAGCTGATCTTGAACATCCTCGCTGTTGTCTGAACCAGAAAATAGAACAGAAGATAACTGCTGTTGAGCTTCCAATACCTGTTGCACCAAGTCAACGTTTCTGTTGCTGCCAGTGGCAGTGTTAGTTGGAAAATTTCCAGCTTGCAGTTGCTGGATAGTGTTCTGTAACTGACTCACGCCGCTCGCCGATGAGAAAATACTTGACGAGATCTGTTGCTGCAACGCCTGTGCTGGTTCTGAGAGCGTAGACTGCTGCTGTTGTGTTGCATCAGTTAATTGTGACAAAGTCACTACTGTGCCATCTGACTGCAAGACTTCCCTGGGTTGGGAATCTCTGGTTTGGAACTGTGCTGCCTGCTGCAACAAAGCATCGCTGTTCTGCAGCTGACCCGGAGTAGAGACTGCTGAGAAGCTACCAGGCTGGGAAATGTCCTGTGTCTGGATAGTAGTTAGTGTCTCTGGATTATACACCTTCGGCTGTATTTGTTGCTGGCTTTCATTTTCAGAAGGTAAATGGGAAGCAGAAGTTGATATGCCAGACATACTGTTTTCCAACGTTTGCTGAGTTGGTCCAACCACATTTGAAGCCTGAGAAGAGCAAAATATTAAGCAATTTGTAAGCTTACTGAGTTTATGCTTATAAAATCTCCATCAATCCACTATGTTCAAGAAAGACGTGACAAACAATCTGACGGTTTATGTATCTCTCAATACACAAGCAAACACGTCAGCGAGTGACTAGCAATGGAAACGCTACTTCAAGGAAGAAGTCATGGTACAATTTAATGAAAGCAATGCTAGAAAGTGATTATAATATTTTTCCAGTCATTTACTAGTTGCGTGTCACAGGATTAAAAAAAATCAAGTTACTTTCAAGGAAACTGCCTAGTCTATTAACGATGTTCTGTGTTTTCTCCAGACCGATCTCAGATGTGACATTTTCCCTGTGTGTTACTCTTCTCTGCTATTAGAACATGGATCAATGGTTAGACGTAACTAAGACTATCGAAGCTACTGTCTTCAGATCACGATCCAACTTACATTGAACACAGGGGGAGATCTTTTTTCTGCGCATACTTCCATTGGAGCCACGTCCTCTTTCTTAATCATACTGCTTGGCATGAGTGGAGTTATCAAGGCACTAGGAAGAATGTTTACCTTCTCCAGGTTACAACCAGTGGCCTTCACTGCTGCAGCCACAAATAAAAATAGAAGAAGAGCAATGGAATGTTAACATTTGCCATGCAAAGAGTGGATTTCCTATGGTGGCTTGCTTCCTGCTTCACTTCTCAGCCCTACCAGAAGAGCTCTCATCACCATCTAAGACGTTGATATGCAGAAAGATCACTGCAAACATTTGAATACTTCAAACCTTCCAAAGTTTTTAAGACTAGCAGCAATGCCATAGTTTTAATTCCGTTTTGTATCTTCCTAGACCAGGACAGCCAGCCACCAACTGCTTAAACTACAAACATAACAATTTAAGACTTATCTTTCCACAAAGTATAAGATTTTAAGTTTTACTGCACTTCAACCACATAACTTTTCTGTTTCATTTTGAAATACGTCTGGTTTCAGATAACCATGCAAACAGAGTACTCAGAGCATTCAGATTGTATTTTTATTCTGTTAAAGGACTAATCAAGCCAAAACTTGATCAATCTGTATGCCAGCTCTGTAGCAAGACCATGTTATTTAGCCTTTGAGGTGCCTATTTTTTCTGGGGTTTTTTAGTAGTTAAGTAGTTAATTTTAGTGCTACTTAAATTTAATTAGATTAGTTATTATTTTCCTCATCTTTTTAATCTTGCTAATAGAAGTCTTACCAGTCCTTTCATCAGCTTGTTTCCATGACCTAAATATTTTTGCGTATTTCTCCCCCAAATATTCTCTGCAGGTTTAAACTCATCACATCTTGTATTACCCTCCCTGACAAGTTGTAAAGTCAACTTGTAAATAATTCCACCAAGACCCAGCTATTAACTTTGCACATGAGCTTCATGATTTTAACCTGAAGCTAAGGATTCCTATCAAACTTGTGATCACATCGTTCATTTGCTTACCTTTCAACCTGCTTTCACCAGAGCAGACTCTGGAAATTTCCATTAACCTTTGCACACTACAAAGGTTTTAACAATCAACTAAGAAACATTTCCTTCCTCTACTTGATTTCAGTATCAGAATGATCAATTCACTTCACACTTAAAACCAGGCAAACCTAAAACTTGCTCCCTTGGAACAAAATCACAAGCTTTGCACAGGTAGAACGGACAGAAAAGAAACCAATCTTCCTGAAGGGAATAAGCTGAAACTGCCAAAATTAGCATTCTTAACTAGATCCACTGAAATTAGTCTTATAAACCACTGGACAGCTTCTGAACATTACCAAGCTGGCACATTCGTGTTTTCAGCACTCAGTTCTTTCCCCACCACTACCAGAATGCGTGTTTTTGCTTAAATCAACATCACATAGTTTCCAAATCCTTTGTCTTAACTGCCTTCTTAGACTTCTTTGTTTTCCTCTTCACTCACAAGCATATTAAATGAAGACTGGACTGCAGGGCCTGAGACACTGTGGTGGTGCAGCCCCTCTCAAGAGCATTGTGCGATCCAGGGTGAGGTTTGCATGTTATGGAGAGAATTCCCATTGTTTCATGCTTTTGTACAAATGCAGAGTTGGAATGATGAAGCACACTCTGACCACACCTGGAACTCAGGGACAATCCGTCACTCCCTGACAGTCCTGGAACACCTGCTGCCTGGATCGTAGCCCAGGCATGATGGTACCAAAATGGTACGATCTGAAAAGTAATGGACTTGTACAGCTGGTGGAAAATGCCAGAATTACCTAACACAAATCCGGTCAGAATGGAAAAACACCGACCAAAGTCAAGCATCTTGTGAACCTATAAATAGAGATCCAAAGTGAGACCCTCTGAGCAATCCTGGATCACAGCAGGCTGCAACCAGCATCTCCCTCCAAGCTGGGACGCCTCTCGGGTGTGGATTCCTCCACGTTTAAAGACCGTCTGTTAATGAAGCCAATAAAGGCACAGACTTTCCAAGACTCAAAGCCAGTCTGCTAACAAAGCCAATGAAGGAGAAAGGCGAAGTCAGACTTTGAGACTCGACAATCGTCCATTGATGAATGCCAGTGCAGTAGAAGTGAGTAACTCACTAAGCTCAAGAAAAGGGGGATTTTAGCTCCAGGTTAACGCTGTTTGTCTGTAAATCTGTGTCTTTGCATTTGTGTGTGTCTGTACACGTGATCTGATTTAGGAAACTGTGTAGTAAGTCTTGTGTGAACCCTGCCATTTTCAAACCTTTAAGTCACTGTTTTGGTTACAGTAAATTCCACTGAACCACTTTGTTAAATTGGCTAACGATTAAGTGCTGCTACTGCTAATAAATCCTAAATTGCTACTAAATCAAAGCTGTGTACGAATCCATTTGTGACAAATTAGTGAGCCAGCAGGATCCTAAATCAAGATTCACAACAAACTGGCGTACTTGAACTATCAGCAAAAGTGACTCTTTAAGCAATTCCAATCTCCCGCTCGTGACAGGCATAAAGAAATGAAAATACTATTTTGAAGATTATTTTTTGTAAGTTTTTGTCCTATATTAGCTCACATTAAAATACACTTAAAGGAATTATGTTACAAAGTAAAATATTCACAATCAGAAAACAAGCCTCTCTGTAAGAATATGGCCATTTNAACACAAATCCGGTCAGAATGGAAAAACACCGACCAAAGTCAAGCATCTTGTGAACCTATAAATAGAGATCCAAAGTGAGACCCTCTGAGCAATCCTGGATCACAGCAGGCTGCAACCAGCATCTCCCTCCAAGCTGGGACGCCTCTCGGGTGTGGATTCCTCCACGTTTAAAGACCGTCTGTTAACGAAGCCAATAAAGGCACAGACTTTCCAAGACTCAAAGCCAGTCTGCTAACAAAGCCAATGAAGGAGAAAGGCGAAGTCAGACTTTGAGACTCGACAATCGTCCATTGATGAATGCCAGTGCAGTAGAAGTGAGTAACTCACTAAGCTCAAGAAAAGGGGGATTTTAGCTCCAGGTTAACACTGTTTGTCTGTAAATCTGTGTCTTTGCATTTGTGTGTGTCTGTACACGTGATCTGATTTAGGAAACTGTGTAGTAAGTCTTGTGTGAACCCTGCCATTTTCAAACCTTTAAGTCACTGTTTTGGTTACAGTAAATTCCACTGAACCACTTTGTTAAATTGGCTAACGATTAAGTGCTGCTACTGCTAATAAATCCTAAATTGCTACTAAATCAAAGCTGTGTACGAATCCATTTGTGACAAATTAGTGAGCCAGCAGGATCCTAAATCAAGATTCACAACAAACTGGCGTACTTGAACTATCAGCAAAAGTGACTCTTTAAGCAATTCCAATCTCCCGCTCGTGACAGGCATAAAGAAATGAAAATACTATTTTGAAGATTATTTTTGTAAGTTTTTGTCCTATACTAGCTCACATTAAAATATACTTAAAGGAATTATGTTATAAAGTAAAATATTCAAAATCAGAAAACAAGTCTCTCTGTAAGAATATGGCCATTTTTATAAGCAAAGCCTTCTCTTCACAGGATGTCTGATTCATTCCTCCAAATCTGGGTAGGAATTTATAGTTGAGTTATTAACAACAATGATAAGAATCAATTTAGTACCTTTTATAGCCTCTTCAAAAGAACAATGTTGGGCTGGGCTGGAGATTTCCTTCTTCACGTTAACATTCAGAGTACCAGCTGCCGAGACAAAACACATTGAAAACTTCCTTATGTTAAAATAACAAACAAGCGAAAAACCCAAATACAAACCAAACTGGTTCATTATACCTTAGAGAAATTAAGGTTCTTTGAAACCTGAAGAAACATTCCAAGTTTACACAAACTTTCTGTTTGTAGCTGTGAATGCCCCAGTGATCACAGTGCCCAGAATATCATTTTCACTTCCAAAAATGAAAGAGCCAGTTGGCCACTGCACCATGTATTGTAATACAGATAAAGAAAAGCACATTATATGGTCAAACTTCAGTATTCCTATGCTTTTAGGCTAAAGCTTGGTACTATTTTTTGATTGTATTTGGTGCTCTGTATATAATACATCTACTTTTTTCCTGCTGAGCTTCATTTTGTACCTTATATTAGAAATTGATGCTACTCTATAAGCAGCCATCTCCGTGCAGCTGAAATTGGAGCTACCTGCCACATAGATAAGAAAACCCAAACCTTTAGATCTTATTACTTAATAGTGCAAACCTCACATCAGGAAGAGGAGTTTGAAAAGATCCATGTTACTTAAGATTCCTGCTGCAGGGACTAAATACTGTAAATCAGAAATGAGATGTTTAGCAGGAAATACCGTCCATGCCACCCCCAGTTTTCTATTTTACATACATGTATCTGGAGTGTATGTAAATGGTTGCGCATCGTGCGATCTTCCAGCATTGGTCACCACGTATATTCCCACAGAAACAGCTGAGGTTATTTGCTGGTCATGATATGGTGGCACCTTCACAATAAGGTGATTCTACAACGCAAAAAATCATTTAAAAATCACATTAGAAACGTTATTCCATTACTATTTACCTTAATGATATTTATATTCATCAAATCAGAGAAGCAGACGAATAAAACTCCATAAAAATGGAAAACACTGGGGAAAAGTGATCAAGTTAGACTTTCAGCAACTAACTTGTGCTAGAAGAGTGGTTTGGATCATCTGCCTAGATGATGCTCAGTGGCAACTTACAGCTTAAACAGAAGGTGGAGAAAGGAAAAACATAAAGATCAGTACTTTAAACATAAGCTTTACTGGACTGCAGTCGGTTTGCCACCGAATCCTGCCAGACTCAAGACACTTCACTGTTCTGCTGAATCAGGTCTTTACATTCAGTGCGAACAGATGGAGGATGCAGTTTCATGTTACACTTAAGCAGATTTAACACTGAGCAGACATCAAAAAATAGGCTTGAATCATTCATCAACGGTAATAGGGATGAGCGACAGGCTGTCTATTCCCCAACTCTCTATTCCACTAAGTGAGAAATCGTTTCCACCAGCGCATGTATGGAACACCGCCCTCGGAGGTGGGCGCAAGATCATATTTGTCAGACATCATTTACATCTAAATTTCTCTCATTTCAGTTCAATGGTCCATAAAGACACTGAGCTGTGTCAAAAAGAATAAAACAATGTTTTGCAAAACATTCAAAGCAGAACAGAAATCCGGCCAGGTATAGAGACTGTGGTGTACACACAATGTATTCCCAATTCACGTGTCCTTGGGAAAGCTGCTGGCCCTTTAAATACATTGTAAGTAAGGGCTAAGACTTGCTTATCAAGCTCACAGATGCCACAGCAGGAGAGCAGTATAAGTTCTCTATCAGAAATTGAAATTGTGTAAACCTAAAACTATGATATTCTACTCGACTTCATAAATAACACATTTCAAGAAAACAAAAGAGGACAGGAAGAGGGAAAGGTTTATTTGATTTTTCTTTGCAAAAAGAGTCAATGCCATTCTGTGGTGGTAGTAATAGCAATAGCAATAGTACCTGATGAAATAATTCCATGTCTATTTCAGCTTCTGCCTTCCATGAATTCTCATCTAAATGAAAAGTTAAAAAGCAGCGTTTATTGCACATCCATATAAAGCAATTTATTTTAGTGTTTCTGAGTTTGCTCTCTACAACTAAACCCTATCAACCAACACAAACCCAAATAGACTCTTTTCAGCACTCCAAGCCATTACTGCTTTCACACTAACCGGAAATATTCTCTTGGAAAATCACTTTTGTTCCCTTTAGAAAGTTCTTGCCAATCAGAAAGACTTCCTCTTCACCCTTCACTGAACAACTGTGCAGACTTTTCTTTAGGATCTCTGGAACTCCTGCTGGTTGAGCTGCAATCAAAAAAACACATAGTCGGAAATGAAGAACGTATCAACAGCCAAAACAAAAAGCTTTTACTTAGAAGATTAAAAGGGAAATAACAAAATAAGTTCTGAGTTTCGCCCTTTACTATATCATTCATGACAGAGATTTTTGAAAGAGAACTGTTTCTACTATTTTCTCACTAAATGTAATGACCTCGTAGAAATCACCCTTGGGTAGATGATCCACTAATATTTTCCCTTTTCTCCTGCATTTACTACATCTTCAAATTGAAACTTTCAGCATTTGAGCCAAAGCTCAAAAAAAAGTTCAGGAGAGAAGAAAATTTGGTTCCGTCATTTCATCGCATGGAAAGTGATAAAGAAATGCATCGGCCCTTGGGTACAGCTGAAGCTCACCTTCAGATTTACCCTTATGCTCATAAAAATATCTTTTATGAAGCTTTGCTTTGTTACGCAAATGGGTAGAAGTACCAATTCCCATATTTTTTTTTAACGTGATGCAGCCTTCTGGCTGGTGCAAGAGCAAACCCAGGGCTTTGAGCAGCCTTATCCAGCGGGAGGTGTCCCTGCCCATGGCAGAGGGGCTGGAACTAGATGGACTTTAAGGTCCCTTCCAACTCAAACTAGTCAATGATTCTATGATGTCCTACAAACTAGCAAAGAGAATGCAGCTTACAGATATACATCCCCAGAAACCTCTGCTCCTCACCGGTGACTCAGATGATGATTTATGCAACATACATTGCAAATCGTCTTCGCCTGGAATTACTTCTATGCTTCTTAAAGCATAAATCAAATATGAGCACGTATGGTAAATGAAAACAAGCACTAAAGACAATGTAAATGCAGACATACATTTTAAAATAATGTGTTTTGACTTTGTCACATTTAGCGTGTTATAAAATTACTCCAGTTTCTAATAAAGGTTTCTCAATCACCTTTTCCATTCACCATACAATCCCACTGGCATAAGCTTCGCACTTATGTGGCCCACTTTTAGTGTTTGATAACAGCATCTCTGGGCTTCCTACACAGAACATACATACTGGAACTCTCCAAATTATTTAATGACCTTTTTAAAAAGGATTTTTCTACAACTCTTGCAGTGGGTTCCTAGGCAACCATTACGCAACTACTAAATATGCTCAAGGCACATGAACTTCTGAATTTAGGTTTGCTAACAAATTAACAAAGCCTATTTAAAACACAGACCTTAAATAAAGGCCCTGCATCTACTTAATGTCTTTCTTATGGTTTCAGAAACACTACTGTAACTTTAACAGCAATATTAGTAATAAAACACAGAATATACAAGCTCTGATGAGGGAAAATGGAACCCTCATTATGCCAAGGTGGAGTTCACATCTGTAATAAGGCATATGTGGCAAAGAAACCAGATGTGCTGGAGATGGCTGATATAAATAACTTCATAAACCACAAAATTTTATGCCATGTCAATCAGTCAATACATGTGTACTAGCACTGTTTGGTCAGCTAATGTCTACTGGAAGTCACCATAACCTCAGAGGAAGCCAAGACAGCAGAAGGACACAAGCCTGGAAAGAGCTTCAAGAATTCACCTCTCAACGTTACATCATGATCAGTTTTACCCACATCATTCCTCAAGGACCTGAGTCTAGCCAGTTTCTTTCTTTTAGACTTCCAGCAATGGAGATGCAATAAAATTCCTGGGCAGTCCCTTAGGAACTTAAACAATTAGGGAGATTTTCTTATCAACTGACCAAAACCCAGTTTGCTAAAAACCTAACCAATTTACTCTTAACTATATTTTTTTAGTACTTTATTGATGGAAGGATAACTGTGATTTCCTCCTTTCCCCTAATGTCCCTTAGCATGTAATCACTAATATATTCTGTCTTTCACTCACTGTCCATATCTCAAAACAGCTGTTAATCTCATGGGTATACATGGATGCATTCGACAGAGAACACAAGACTACAAGGAACCCTTATAAATCAATACTGCTGTGGTCTTACAAACAATCCAAGCAGGGAAGTGTATTTTAGCTAAACAGCCTGTTTTAAAATTGGTCTCTAAACCATCTCGGACTCTTAGCTTCCACTTACAATAGCAAGATTTGGACTGCTGGGTGTTTAAGTAAACACTGGACTATTTCCATTCCCATTTCCGCTGCAATTTACATAATTTTACCTTTAACTAGTAAGATAACAATGCAAACAAAACGTATCCAGAAATAGCTTGTGGAGATTTTACAGAAAATGGGGTTTTTTTCCCCTTAAGTCTGAAATTAATATCAGATCCCACAGTGCTACACTGACTGGAAAGGCGCTGCGCAGACAGTGTTTCTAACAAATGTACTTATGCATTTTATAACAACATAAATGCACAAATCTGAGAACTCCATCAGTCTAAAACACACTGGAAAAAGAAACATCTGGCAAACAGTGGCAAAAGAAGTTAAAATTAGGGATGGGAACACCTCAAGCTGACCTTTCTGGAAGAAGTGAAACTATTGCCTGAAGCACAGAACGTGGCTGAAGAGAACACGGATACCTCTTTGCTCATCAGCCTCTCAGGGTTTCTGTGAGGTTCCTGTTCTCCCTGACTCTTGCTCTGTGAGAGCAGAACATTGGAAGCAGAGACAGGCTAAACGGCACATCTGCCGAATCGCCTGTTGCCTGCAGCATTGGAATCGCATGGTGGTATCTGATGTGGAAGCTCACATGCTTTTAATTATCTCCTCTTCCAATTTGTTCTTTCCCTGGCAACAAAGCTGCAGTTCCCGACGAGCTGGACAGGCGCCCTGACACAATAGGTACTGGCAGTGTTCAGAAAAACGAAAAAAGTAAAACCAGTAACCACCATAGAATGACAGAACGCAGGTTGGGAACGCAGGTTGGAAGAGACCACAAGGATCAATCTGGTCCAACCTTTCTTGGCAAAAGCACAGTCCAGACACAATGGTCCAGCACCCTGTCCAGATGAACCTCAGAAGGGCCCAGTATTGGGAAATCCACCCCTTCCCTGAGATTCTTCCAAGATCTGATTGTTCTCATTGTGAATTTTTTTTCTCATGTCCAACCAGAATATCCCCAGGAATAACTTGTACCCGTTACCCCACGCCTTTCCCATGTGACTCTTTGAAAAGAGTATTCATACTCTTTGTAGCCACTCTTTAAATACTGGAACACGATGAAAAGGTCTACCCTAAGCCTTCTTTTCTGAACTGACAGATGCCAGTTTTAAAAGGAGTTAACCCCAACATTCTCGCGATAGCTTCTTTTTATACAATGGAAAGAGCACAATGCAAGCACTCAGGAGCCTGCATAATCATCCCATGTTCCACACATGGAGAAAATCTTTCTTATCATCTTGTTCATCAGGAGGGATCAATAATTCCATCAACAGCTGTTTCACACACATTTGCCTATCTCTTCTCTCTGGGAAACGAGAATTCTCCTTCACTGGAAGTCACTACATACTGTATAAACACAAGCAGCCCCTGATGCACCGCAGCCTCCACTGATTTCATTTTCCCCAGTAGAACCTAACCAGTCAAGGCAGCCATCTGTGTGCAGTGCTAAACAGAGCATTTTAATAAACAGCTATAAAAAGTTTCCTTCTTCCACTGAACCAGAACAGATTCAGCCTCTGGTTGAACCACCACAACTGTAAAGAGCTGCACTTACTAAATTATTAGAAATCTTTTCTGTCCCTGAAAGGTGACAGATGAACCTGACAATACAGAATAGATTAAAAACTAAAAACTATCAAAAAAGCCATGCAATAAATTCAAAGTAATCGTGACAAGAATTCTAATCTTTTAAAAGACAAAAGATTTGTTTAATAATAGCTATTATTAAGCTATATAGCTATTATAGCTACTTTTAAATACGAGTCAGTTATTAAACTAACACCCTACCCCAAATGAAAATCAATCCATAGGATCTTAGCCACAGCCATTCTGAAATAATCAGGATTAACACTGGGTTTATTTTCTCCCCATTAAGGCATTTCACGGCAATCACCTTAAAATCCAGAATCCTCTAACGCAAACTTTTTATTTTGATACTTACTGCACAAAATTGGGGAAGAAGGTGTCTGAAGAGTCAAGGTTGAACCATCTTTGCGAGTGATGTTAACACGGAATACCAGCCTAGCACGTGTGCTTTTCTTCTTGGAGCCAGCAATCCCTATCCTAGCTTCGACATCAGCATTTCTCAGCTTCAGTATTCCCACACAATCAACCCTAACAACACAAAATAGATGCAAGTTTAATAGTGTTTAAGTTCAGCATCTCCTAAATTTAAGAAAAGACCAGATTAAGCATTAAGTATCACAAACAGAGAACGTGATTTAAAAGCTTTTGTTAGACACTTAGCTTCATTAAGTGCCTGGTGTGTGCCAAGATGTTCAGACTTTCAGCTGCTAACCAATCTCATCAGGAAAAAAACCAACTGTTTCTGAAACAAGCTAATAAATGGAAGTATGTTTTTAAGAAAAAGCTACTCACGCCAGTGTCATATTGTTGCTTGGGTCCAGTCCAACCTCGATAACAGTCGTTCCCTCTATATCCACTTCTTTACAGGGAGTAGTGTTTCTCCCAGTAACTCTGCAGGCCTGGTAGAACCCGTGTGGTTTCACTCGACCGGAGTCATTACCCACGAAAACCTGCAGCACCACCGGCTCGTTGTGACCTTCCAGCTGCAAGACAGCAACACAAATTCAATATTGCAATGCTTCTCAACTGAAACAGGAAACATTTTATGCAGCTGAATCTGAAGTGAATCTGCTCTCAGTGTTGCTGGAAACGATCCTAAGGGAAGAAGGAACAAAAACTTTTTCATCTAGTTTATAAACAAAATGCTAATGTTTTTCATCTTGTGCCATTTGTTCTCCTATTAAAAGACAAGTCAGTCATTCAACAAATAGATTAAATGATGTGTCCCAGCACCAAGGTCTCCTTGGCTAGAAACAGCATCACCACAGCCAACCAGCGCTACTTTTCTCCCCCAGTGCTCTTGTTAGAAGACACAAAAGGGGTGCGAGAGCACCTCTCATCATCTGGATGGTGACTGTTCCACCTTTGCAATACTGCTAGCAAGACATGAACATTTGCTACTGATAGCTGGAAATTCTCCGCTGACACTTTCCATTCAGGACCATCTTTTTCATGACATAAGTCATTTGAATATAGTCTGTTTATACAATTTTAATGTCACATATTGATTGTAGACTCTTTAGTTCTAGGTCACCAAGTGACATGGTTTTCTTTAAAGGGCCACAGAACTTGCTTCTCCTCCTTAAGTCTGCTTAAGGGTTACACGTAAGAATGGTTGCTCATCACATGCACTGAAAAGAGCAAGCTTCAGCTGCCCAGAGAAGCTGTGGCTGCCCCATCTCTGGAGATGTTTACAGCCAGTATGGACAAGGCTTTGAGCAGCCTGATCCAGTGGGAGGTATCCCTGCCCATCACAGGGGTTTCAAACTCGATGGACTTTAAGGTCGCTTGCAGCTCAAACCATTCTATGATTCTCTACCTAACAAGACACATTTTTACACTATTCTTCCCCATCTTTAAAAGACTGCCCCAAAAAAACCCAAACAAAACAAACCAAAATCTTTTGTCTTTTGTATATTTTTCCCCTTAGCTCAGATTTCCTGAAAATCCANTCTCCTCCTTAAGTCTGCTTAAGGGTTACACGTAAGAATGGTTGCTCATCACATGCACTGAAAAGAGCAAGCTTCAGCTGCCCAGAGAAGCTGTGGCTGCCCCATCTCTGGAGATGTTTACAGCCAGTATGGACAAGGCTTTGAGCAGCCTGATCCAGTGGGAGGTATCCCTGCCCATCACAGGGGTTTCAAACTCGATGGACTTTAAGGTCGCTTGCAGCTCAAACCATTCTATGATTCTCTACTTAACAAGACACATTTTTACACTATTCTTTCCCATATTTAAAAGACTGCCCCAAAAAAACCCAAACAAAACAAACCAAAATCTTTTGTCTTTTGTATATTTTTCCCCTTAGCTCAGATTTCCTGAAAATCCACTGACTCATTTGGTCTGTCCAATCCTGGTAGACTTCTATTTGCAGGGTATGAACTAGTCTGCCTATTGGTAAAGCAAGCTTGAGCTTCCAGGAATTCAGTAACACCAGACCCTTCCAAATAGAATTTTCACTGATGGCTGCTAAAGGGTAACTGGGAAAGGATTTAAAAGGAAATTCAGATGAACAAAGGCCCATTAAGAAAATTCACATAAATGAGCACTACATCACCATAGCAACAGGACTATATGAATGGATTCTTTTCTTTCAAAATTTTACTGGATTTCTACATTACTCAGGAGAACTGAGTGAAGTGCTGGAGATGTTTCTAACACCATTGAACAGGACATTGTCCAGTTGTGCTATGATTCTGCTTGAAAGACAGACACTGGATTTGTGGATTCAGATACTTCTTATTAAAAAGAAAAAAGCAACACAAAAAAAATCATGCACACATGAAAACCCCACTACTTCTTTTTTTTTTAATAAACCTAGTTTTATATCCTTAGCGATACAGCATAATGATGATCCACTGTCACGGACCATCAAACAGTTACAGCATTTCACTATCCTAGCTTTGTAGGCTTCAAAAGTCTATTTGCAGCTTGTATAACTGCAGTCTAACAGGACACATCACAGATTACACATCACAGCCTCAATATAAAGCTTACTGTAACTTTGTGATGAAAATAAGACTTCTTGTCAACTGCAAGAAGAGATACGGTACAGCCTCTACAGCAAAGAGCCTGCAAAGTCTGTCCTCTTCCCTCTAAAAACAAAGATTCAAGGTCTATTTGAACTGACCAGTTCTCGTTCTATTCCAGCATCCCTTGGAAGGGAATCCCCATCTCACCTACCACTGCACAGCCTACCTACCTTTACAGTTGGAAAGCCTTGCTGTGTCCGGTCTTTCACTGAGCCCCGGCTGCCTTCAGTCAGGTAACGAGCCCTGTGCTGGGTTTCCGGCTGCACCACTATCTTCAGCTCCTTCCCCTCACCCTTAGTCGGATACTGACCACACAACATTGGGGTCTTCTTCCCTCCAGCTCCCTTCTGGTTCTCTGATGCTCTGGGAAGTCAAAGCAGACCGTTAAAAAGATGTTATAAGCAGCTCCTCAATAAAAACAAACTAAATCACAGAAAAGCTGAAAAGATAGAAGAGTGCGTATTAACGGATAGAAGATTCATGGTCGAGAGCAGACTTCGGAATTCTCTGAGGAGGAAACCTGCAGGATGAAGAGGAACGGTGCTTCCCTGCCTCCTCCATCCAGAGCAAATAAGAGCTGCTTTTCAGAGAGTAAACAAAACTGAATGGAAAAAGCAATTAGCATTAAACTATGTTAACAAAGAGAAGAAGGCTCATAACCTGCTTTTTCATAGTATATTTTACAGCCTGATATTATCTGAATGAGCTGTTTCGCTTCTGTAACAAATATACATATGTGTACATACACACTAAATGGATTTAAAGTTAAATGGTTCTTCTTTAAATAGGAAAACAGTCTCATGCCTGTCTCCACCTGAACTTGCATATCCATGCAAACGCTAATTTCTATCAAAACAGATGGATAAATTTACATTAAAATCAAATCAGTTATGGCAAAAAGCTCTGACATAATTGCACCAATTTTAAATCTGCAGTGTATGCAAAGGCTGTTTCTCTCCAGGTGTGTACCTTAAGCTGTACTTTACGCTGTGTCCAGTTCCATAATTAAAACCTGAATGAGGAAGCCCTCCAAAGTATAACATCATCAATTTTGTGTTCTGTTTAAAGTACAACGGAAAATACCTCTTGATCTCAGGCAGAGCAGGTTTGAATAACGATCCTGAACTGAAGCCTGACGAACCCATTCAACACCAGTACTGAAAACAGGGCACGGCAAGTGGTACAGGCAGAAAAAGGGCTCAGGGAGATCATGCAGAAGGTAATACTCTTTTTTTACTCCCAAAAAGTAACTTCTAACAGCTAATGACTTTGAAGAAAGCTGTTTAAAATAATAGGTGTCAACTGCCTAAAAGAAAAAATCTTGTCCAACATGCAACATATGGAAGTGATTTCTCCTAGGCTTTTTCTCAAGGAGAAGGGTGAAAGAAATGGTTGGGTTTGGTTTTTTTAATCAAAATCCTTTACTGAGAGCTTTGCCACTGCACGAATTTCTCACTAACCTGACGTTCTCTGCCCAAATACACTAACATCAGCAGCTCCTCTCCTCAAGCTCCTGCTGGGCACCGAATGGCACAAGGCCACACAGTAAGCAAACTCCTCCGAGTCACTCCCTAAGCCCTGCACAGCCTGGCCCAGCACTTTTCCTACAGAAAGGCCTTCTCCAGCCCCAGGGCAGGCCAGGCCCTCTGTCCCCTCCTTCCACCACACCTCATATCCTTGAAAGTCCTATTTTTCACACTCTCAGTCCTATTACACCTTCCAAAACTCCATCTTAATGATGGGTTAAAACAGACACCACCGAGCTGTTACCAACGGTATGAGTTTCATTCATGTTTTTATGTTTGCAAAGGTTAATCACATCCTCACGGGGCTGCCCAGCGTGCTGCCACCTCAACCAGCTGAGCCCAGGACAGACGCCCAGCACGCAGTCCTGTCCTGCTCGCTCAACTTCAGCCCAGCAGAGAGGCAGCATCCGGATGAAAAAAACAAGTACAACAAACCACAAGAGTACCACCTTTCTGCCAAGGAGTTACTCTGCCACAGACTAGTCAAACAGGCTGTTTGAAAAAAATAAAAACACTGTGTAAAAACAGACCTTCTTTTAGGAAAATAAAAGGAAGGTGTAGCATACACAGAACCTGCAACACACTAAATAAATTGTACTTAACACCACCGTGCTCTTCGCTTTTGTAAAAGTTAAATAAAACCTCCAATCAAATTCAAGCTTGTAAGATTCTATGATTCCATAATCGCTTTCTCTAATATCTTCCTGTCAGGACATTGCTCCAATGCACTTGCAATTAAAGTCTTCTCTTACTCAGAATTTTAGATCACACAGCTACAAGTCTCTTAGCTTCCCACAGGGAATGTGGGAAGGAATGCCGGGCAACCCTCACCATTGCATTATTCAAAACACCAGCCCGTGTCCCGTGCTTTCTGCACCTCGGTCAGGCAGGCTGAGCACTGACCTCGTGGGGGAAAGCTCCATGTAAAGACATCACATGGATTGCTTTGCCTGACCCTGTCACACCTGGAAGTTCCGCCTCCAAAATTTCATACAGGAGACTTGAGATACTGAATCTTGAAGGGAAGCATTAGAGATGCAGATCATCGAAATGAAAATAACTTTCAACACTCAAAACAAGAGGGTTTAGGTTTGTGACATGAATACTTTGGCCTCTCCATCACAACTGTTTTCCTAACAGGACTTTGCTCATAAAGCCAAGTTACCTTAATTGTCAACATACTGGTATTTCATACATTGTCACAGATACATGAAGAGATGCTGTCTGGTAATTATTCTGAGCGTCCTCCCTCTAGAAATCTAAAGTAATTGTTAACTTTCAATCAGATTAGCTGAACTTGAAAGCAATTGTAAAGCCTTCAACAGAAGTTCTCGGCCATCTTTCTTGTCAAATTACGAGGATATATCATTTACACATCCTTTTAATTAGTTTATATATATTACTAATATCTATGCACATACAAACAGTAAAATATTTCACGTACACACATGTATTTATTAGCTTAACAGTTAACAATGCTTCCCGAAAGCTGGCACTTCTTTTCTAAATAAAGAAATGTAAGTGGCAAACCCCGTGACTCAATTAAAACTGATTTCCTGGGTTAAGGTTTCCCTGGATCTGCACTGGACCAGGGAAACCAAGGATGTCAGAAATCTGAGACTCTTTGTCCTAAACCACCATTAATTCATCCATTTCTAAAAAGGCTTTCACAAATTCTGTGTTTCCACGGGAATATATTTTCTTCCTTCCTAGCTCTTAAAGACAACTGACTAGAATCTCTTTTGAGGCAAATGCTATTTCCACTTCACGAATCAGCAAGGGTGCTTTCCTTGCTCTTTTCTTCAAGCCAGAAGTAAATGAACTCCCTTGGCTGAACTCCATCAGGCTGGAAAGTTAAAAAAAAACCCAGTCACTACTGTGACCTAGATTTGTAACACTCGATCCCCATGTTCTAACAGTAAAATTTTCTAGTATCTTGGCCATTTCTTATCCCAGAGCTTTTATTCAAAAGGATAATTTTATTACAGGAGTTCTGCTGCAGTTCAATCTTGCCTGTATACGATACACTAGGAAAAAAAAATTATGCCTATCCACCTCTGAATTCATGGAGCACTGCTCACAGGATCAATGAGCGTTCAGGGCTCAGCCCCTCATAGTTTGGGTGATGTTACAGCCTTGTGATGTTTTAGACTGAGATCACACTTACTGTTCCAGAGTTTACCCAATCTCCCCTTTCTCTCCAGAGATCACATTTACAGTCACACAGTTCTTGCCTTTCAATAAAGCCTCTTCCCTTTGTAAGGGAGAGCCCCATCTCCTTTGTGCTCAGTGGAGGCAGTTTCCCAGTTCCAGGCAGCTGCTTTACATATGCTAATGTGCTTCTTTGGGTCTGCCATGTCCTAAAGTTCTACTTTATTATCAATTTCAGTCAGTGAAAACAAGAGATGCTGGACAACTGCAGTCAGGCTGTTGTACAGAGAGGTCTGAGGAGCCAGGAGCTGGCGGCAGAGCCATCGCTCCGGGTTCCAGCCAGGATACGGCACCCAGGTCTGCACACTGGAGAGTTTCTCTGAATCACTTTCTCTCAGTGAAATTTTAAGTATGGAACTGCAATGACCCTGGGAATACAGACTCCAGGCTCTTTCCCTTTGGGATATGAGAAGTTCATAATCTTTCCCATCAGTCAAATTTTAATATTTACCATTACTGTGATGAACATTGGAATGTACTACAAGCACATACACAAAAGCAAAACCAGAAACAAAATAACACCCTTTAAAAAAAAAAAAAGCCACATCTATCCACTTGGCCATTGTAAAAGTAGTAAGAAGCTGTAAGTTCAAAAATAAAGTATGCATCAACACACTATTGTAAACTGATGGACTTCTTCCTCTTTAAGCGACTACTGAAATGCATTCAGTGAACAGTGTGAAGTGGGAGAGATGAGAGACCACCACCCAGGCGTGCCCACCACAGACACACGCATGCACACAACCCAGAAGCACAGAGAGAAACAGGATTTATTTCTGAAAAAAAAAAAATCAAATACAGAAGGGAATTGACAAGGAAAAACAGAAGTTTGGTTCACCACATCAGCATAACATTTTATAAAAAAGGATGTGCAAACTGAAATGAAGAGAAATCTTAGCAAGTCATTAACTTCTACTCCCATCAGGCTCTCTATTTGATAAATAGAGAGACAAACAGCAGGTGAAGTGCACAGACTGAAATCCTCACATAAAATCCTGCAAAACCCAGTAAGATTTAAGGTGCAGCCAGTCCACTTCTGCCTTTATTTTCAAATACAGTAACGTTTTCACTGCCACGTTATAAATGGAATTGTGCAGTCTTTTAGGAATTTCACTTAAACGAGAATACAGACGAGCTCATCAGTGCTGCGTCCAATTGTTGCAGGGAAGTTTAGCTTTATCTTCTAAATAAAGATTAACAAGTCTAATGAGAACTTATCATGGGCTAGGATGCAAAAGGGAACAGCAGAGAAGGGATTTATGTGAGAAACTGAGCAGAACACTTGATGGGGCATGGGGGGAGTTTTATTAGTTTGGTTTTACATATGGTGATAGAACTTTTTTTTTGGGTAAAAAAAAAAAAAAGCAGATACCAACCCATTTCCTGCTTTTGAGTTGCCTTTGCTGTCCGTGCTGAGCTGAGAAAGGACATAGTGAGGAGCTTTGGCACTGTCGGCATCAAATATATCCATGTTGGACTCTTCACAATCTCGACGTTTGATCCCTGGCCTCTGCTTTGGATTTCGTTTGCGTGATTTACGTGGCACCTCAGTGTTATCATTGTAGGAACTGGTACTCATGTTACTGAAGTTGGAGGGTGAATCCTCCATCCACATACTGCAGCTCTGTTCTGACTCCAATCCACACCCCTCATCCTGGCAGGACATCCGACTGTTGTCCAGCAAGTCCTCAGGTGGTGGCGAGATGTACAGGACTGTGTGTCTCTTCGGCGTTGACTGCTGCTGCTGGACTGTGTTACTGGTTAACTGCTTGTCACTTACCCCTCTGGTACTTACCCCCACGGCTGAGGAGCAGCTCTCCACTTGCATAGCCTTGCTGTCGGTGACTGAGGTAGAGTAAATGGTAGGACTGGAAGAGGTGGTAAAGGAGCTGCAAGCACCGCCCATGGAGGAAGAGGAAGGAGCTGAAGAAGCATCTGCGGTGTATAATTCACAAGTAAATACAAGATACGGGGTTCTGTGTGTGCTGGCTATAGCAGTCCCATTGAAATAAAGCGATTTATGAACCGATTTCTTTCCCCCGACAAATATTTGGAATTTGGCAAGTTTTAGAAGGTCAATGCGTAAAGCAATACAACCTAACCAATACAGCACTTTGGAAATGTCCAAATATGACTTAGTATCATTCACTGCAATCAACTTTTTGCTTTAAAACTTAATGTTAATTCATAAAAATGGCTGCAGGTATAGAGAGCTTTCAATGCCTCCACTCGACTAATTATTTGCGTAGAAGCCATTTCGTCTAAAATAATGGAAGCCCCAATGCAAAATGCTTATAATCCACATTCAATGCCAATCAAATCATTTATTGTTTTCATTTTTGAGAAAGACGGGACTGTGCTTAGCCACAAAATATTAAAATAAGTTTCTAACCTATGAAGCAGAGAACTACAGGTCATTTTTAATGCAGACACTCCCTGCTTCAGAGGCAAATCCTGGAATAAAAATATGAGAAAATAAATGAGAAAAAGAGCTGCTGATTATTCCATCATAAATGAGAAATAAAATATAAAATCAACTGAGTCGGTAGGAAAAATGGAACTGGTATCAGTCACTATGACACAGCTGTTTATTTTGAAGGTTCAAAACAGGGGTGAAATATCTGTACTGGTGACAAGAAGGCATGAAATTTCTGTAATTTGACTCTTTCAGTCACCGAGACTGATTTCTCTCAGATTTTATCAGTCGCGTCCCCTCCACGTACAGAGAGAGCTCGGGATAGACCTCTGAGAAATCCGTATTAGCAGGACATCTCAAGCCTTCTCCAGAGGTCACACAGATCAATTTGTTTCAGAAACATGAAAAAACAGCTACACAATTAAAACAAAATCCTTAAGATTTCTGGAGAACCACAGAATGCTTTCCACTGAAGAATTTTAATGGACAAAACAGCTGAACACACAGACTAAAACGCTTTGGAGGAAGCGATACAGACAAATATAGGTCTTTACTTATTTAAATCAGCTGTATCTCACTGAGGAATAACTGGATTTTATGTTAAGATTTAAACTTCCTAGGGGGAGTGACGCTAGTTTCTGTATTTCTGCACTGCTGACCACATCATACACCATAAACTAGAACCACAGAAATAATCTAATTTTGAAAACAAATTCTACATAATAAATATACATAATCATACAATGTTTGTTCAGCTAGTTATTAGTGGTGTAAAGGTAACAGCTATTATTAAGAGAAACACAATATTTTCCTTTTATTTTTGAGGTTGTTTTAAAATTCCAAATATTATATTACTCTTTCGAGACTAAAAGGTTTAGAGACAGTTGAGCTACTTTATCCAGTTTAAGCTGTTTAAAAGTAACAGTAAAGTATGTTTGGCCATGGTGTATCTATCTAACAGCAAGACTTAGCAAAGAAACCTATTAAATCAGCCCACTTGTGCTTATTGATGACTGATGATAAAGTATTTTTAAACCATTGCTGTTTCTTACAGCTTGTCTCTGCTGAATGAACTTAAAAGCAACCCTACACTACTTCCAAATGTTAAATTTAGTGGTCACTACAGTTTATCAATAAGCTATCCTGCTTTGATCTTCATGGCAAGTCCCTTCCCCAGACCTCCAGCGCACCAGGAGCAGATGAATGATACCAGTTCCATTTTCCAGTCTGTTCTTTGGCAAATACAGTGGCTGAAACTGGAGAATTCAGTCACTTTGAACTGCATTCCAATTTAAAGGCAAATTTATCCTTTCCATATCATGCATTAATGCAATGCTTTTCTCAAAAAACATTTATAGGATTGGCAAGAACTATTAACTCTAGATATTAATTTCAGTGACAATACTTAGGAGCTGATTTGCAGCCACTTTGAGTTGAGAAGGATCGTTGCTATTTGGCATGTTTACTTTGCTTTTTGGTTAAAACAGAATTAGTTTCCATTCATCGTTTATGCACTCAGCCAGCCAGAAACAGCAAAGTGCAGCATGCACACAGCAGATAAACTGCACGCAAGGGTGTGCAAACGGGATACGTGGAGCACACAGCAGCGATGCTGTAGAGCTGGGTTACTGAACAGCAGTATTTCCCCCCTTTAAAATCAATTCTTCTTTTAACAGCTCAAACAGACTATCATGCACAGCACAGTGTACACACATCTTGGTTTTGCCTGTCCGTGACAACGACTTTAACAAAACCATAACTGTACATTTTGCCTTGTATATTCTCAAATTAACACAGCGCTCTGGAATTGGAAGGCTTTAGCTCCAACAGATGCCTAGCATTCCCAAGCATTTCCCTTCCTTTCAGGCAGTGAACAGAATTACATTCACAACCAAGAGACTGAAAAATTCAGGTGCTTTCTGAACACAAAAAGCAGCCAAGATGTAGGGAGTCGAAGGAGGGATGCAACACACGTGGCATAAATGCATGCTGCTAAAAAAAACTGGCTAATAGAGACCAGAGACTAAAGGGAACACAAAGCAAAGAGCAGCCCCGTGAGCAAATCAGTGCAGTTTTGCCTCTTTTAATAGCATGAAGCATTGTACAAAGAAAACTCATTGCCTCCCAAGTTAGCAACTAAGGCAATGACATATATTTCTATATCCTATTTTCTTGTGACGTCAAACAAGGCATTCAGCCTCTTAAAAATGGACTGAAAGGCAGGAGAAAAGAGAGAAAAAAACCCACTACTTGGCATTAAGGGAGTCTTGTCTTTAGATAATACACAGAGCCAATCCTGAAATCCTTGTCCATAGTAACGGTTTGATTTTTGGCATTCTTTCCAGAGAGACCTTTAAATATAAGTATTACCAAGTCCTCAAGAAGAAACAAACAGTGTGCTGATGACTTTTGTTTTAAATTGCAGCTGGAGTGCAAAACAAACCATTTCCAGGCTGGAAAGTTTAAGATTGCAAACACAAATAAATTGGAGATAATTTTGGTTATACAAGTTTTTCAGCTACCGGGGTGTGAACAGCCAAGACTAGCAGAAAGTCATATAAAAACTTGCTTTTTTCACAGAATTTAACCTGCCCCCCATGCAACCTTCTATGCTATGTTCAGAAAACAATTAAAGGTCACAAATTAAAACTCACCGCACAAGGCAAGGTTTAGGTGGTGTATAAGCTCAATTTCTGAAGCGTATTTGTTCACTGAATTTATTCATTTACCTAACGTGTCATGTTCTTGATAAGACTTCCATATGTTAATTGGTTTATTTGAACCACTGGACACAGAAGAACAATTTCAGAACAAAACCAGGATACTAAGTGCAAAATTTTCAGCATCAATCCTCGTGTTGCCAAAGGTTTTAAAAGGTAAATAACAGAACTTACAAAGTGGCTGCAAACCTGCTTTCAACACCTCACATGCCAAACCTGGGTTTCTACTTTTCTTCTTCTTGTTATTACTGATGTAATGTCAAAAACTTTTCCAAAAAAGTTTAGTTTCAAATCAGTATCAATTCACTATTTAGAAATAAAACAACAAAACAAAAAAANCTTATGAAGAAGTCTGAAAACAAGACCGACCTATACCCTGGGTGAGATTGGATGGGTTAAGTGTCTCTGGCACTATTTGTCTTCACTATTGACAGACACTGTCACACAACCCACCACTCGATGCCTGTCTCTGAATGGCGAAGCTAGAATGCAAGTTAAGTGTATTAATAGAGAAGAAAACTAGCATCCCAGCAAATATAATAAAGCAATCCAATTCACCAGTTATTAAAAACACTCAGATTCAAGATAGGTAGGTTAATTTAATTTACATTAAGCCCAACAGTGTAAATTCCCCTTACATTCACATGCTGAACCAAGCAGTGTATTATACTTTGGGTAAATACATCAATCAATCGGGTTTTGTTATAAATGATATTCGTTATTAAATTAACACTCAAGTTTAGGTATCTAAGAACAATTTTTGTTAGTGGCTCGCACACACCAATTCCATGTATCTTAGATCCTCCCCACTCGCAGCGATAACTGTCTGCGTACAAGCAAGTCAGAACTCTAGGACCCTCAGCTGCTCTCCTCAAGCTCCTCCTGTCACCTCCTCAGCTCCAGAGTTTGCTACCCTAGAAGAGTGACAAGGATAAGACAGAACACTCCAAGAGAAGAAAGTTGTTATCTTATTCCTTAACTACGTTGTTGCTTTCTTTTAAGCAATTAAGAACTCCTCCTGGTCTTCAAGAAGTCTCTGATGCTGCTACTGGAAGCAGATGCCCCAAAAAAAAGAAAGTACCACAAGACTATTCTCTTTTTGCCCTTCGCTGGCTTGGATTTTCATTATCCATTACGGAACAGGGAAATCTAGTGTCACAGAGTAATCCTTACATCAGAAAGGCTTGAGAACAGGAGCCACGCAAGAATTTGCCATAAAAAATTATCTTTCAGAATGATAAAAAAGTTTGTGTTTGATCGAGCAGTTCTGGAAAATATGGTTTACTGACAATATGGGATTCAGGAAGACTGAAAATATACTTCATTTAGGAAAAAGGATATGAGCTAGAGTGCAATCTGTATAATCCTTTAGGGGATAAGGAAGCTCTGCTCCAGGTAGAGGGGCTTGTATGCACTTAACACACACAATCCTACACAACTACCCTGTTTTAAATGAATTTACACCAAACACATTGTCTTAAGGGACATGGTTTAGTGTTTGATAGGAATGGCTGGACTCGATGATCCGGTGGGTCTCTTCCAACCTGGTGATTCTATTAAAAGTCCCCATAAAATGGTAACAATAAGAGAAATCTTTGCCTTTCAGGCCTCCCAGAGATGACTTCCCACCAGCAGACAGCTCAGAAGGAGGACGGAACGTCTCTGCCGCCCCCAAGACTTACGGATCACGACCTGGCTTCTCCCAGAGGAATGCACGGCATTCCCATAGCTCCATCAGGCACAGGTTTTGCTAGGAGTAATACTTTAACCTGCTCACTGATCCGCTAGTGCTAACAAAGCAGAGCGGCCAGGGCACTGTGTTATGCCCAGCACCAGGAAAATGCATCTTTTAAGAGCGTTAGGATCTGGTTTAAATTAATTCCGTAAGAAAGAAGAATTTGACACACAACTGAAACAAGCAAACTGCAGACAGGAATCCCTGGAAGACTAGGAAATGACAGGAAGGTATTTCCAACTGGGAGGGCGGTGGGAAGGGGAAGGGAAAAGCCTACAAAGAAATGGAAGTGTTGATGGGCATTGGAGATCAACTACAAAGAAGAATCTTTTTTTCTGATAATTTGTTTACAATATGGAATTATAAGCCCAGGACAACAGAATTTGTAGAAGAGATGACATCCCTCTTTGAAATTTCTGGTAATTATTCCTACATCAACAGGAAAAACTGACTAATGACAGCGGGAAGGATGATAAATTGACAAAATATTCTCATTAAAAATAAAATCAAGAAGCCCGACGCCAGCTACTCAGAGGGGGGAGAAAAGAAACCAAGAAAACCTCATAGCTCCATTTTGAAGCCTTCTTAGAATCTTTAGCTTGAGAATGATGAAAAAGCCTGTGGAAAACAAGACCTGCACCCCTTAGCGCACAGGCTCCACCCCACAGATGATTCAAATATTTTATCCATTTCTCTACAGTAGCGATCGAGAAGCAAAGCTTTGTTTTCATAATTAAAATGACCAAAGCTGCTTATAGCAAGTATCGCAGTAACAACTCTGGTCTAAAAAGCCAGTTACTCCTATCTGGGACAAGTAGTTCATCCCTTTAATTAAAAAGGAGTAAAATATTGCCACGATCACAAAAAAGTAAAACTTTTTTATCATTTACCAAATATTTTCCCAGGATACAAACTCAATACCTCACAGATTAAGTGTATCCAAATATAAAGAATACAAAAACGAGTTCAGTAAAAGCATTTCAGAGGTATAAAAATCTGTTTCTCTTTTGTTACAGCAAGAACACTGCTCTATGGAGAATTCAGTCTGAGATAAGAATTGGAAACGATGCAGGAAATACCATCCTGGGGAGAAGCACAAAACTATGGAAAGATATACATTTGCTTCTGTGGAAAAGGGAGCGCAACTTAAAAGACCTTGAACAAGCTAAAAAAATCCCATTCGAAGATCTGCTACGAAGAGAAAGACTGGATGATAAGCAGGGAAGTGAGATTGCGGAATTCTTCACTGGAGTTCAGAAAGTTTGAGCATTTCTGTTACTGGAGATAAAAGATGAAAACGCAACCCTTGGTTAAAGTGCGTGGTTGAAAATAATCTTGAATCACTCCCAAGAGACGGGAATAAGGTGTTCACACACCACCTAGAAACACACCTTTGAGAAAGAAGTTAAATTAGCAGTGTGGTTTTTAGGTATGAAGCACTTGTTCAATATTTCTTGATCAAGAAAAAAAAACCATTCAATCTTTAAGAACTGACTGAAAAGAATCAAGCATCCCTCCTGGCAACCAGAGCTTAAAAATACCACGGAGAAGGCATTATTAAAGCTTCAGGCACATTTATTTCATACGAGAAATCTCCAGGCACAGCTTACAATGACATTTCTCAGCATGACACCCTCATGCATTTCAAGAGCCTAGAAGATGATTCATATTTAATGTGTTTATGGTACCGCACCAGGCAAAATCCTCCTGTTCCTGTCCCCTGAACAAAGACTCTTGTAATTGAAATAGCAAGCACAGAGAACAGTTTCTAGCAGTACAAAACAGATCCCTTTCCTCCCTTCTACTTTCCAGAAGAATAACAGAGTTAGAAGCTTGAGACAGAAGCTTAGGTTGTGAACGTTGCAGCTGAAAATCCTAGAGTTCTATTAAATCATACTTGCTTGTTTGATATTCAGAGAGTGGGTAATAGCTCTTTTGGTTGGATTAATGAATACGAGATACACATTTATTAACAAATTAATGAAAATCCAATCAGCAACATTCCATTTTAATACTCTTAGAACTGTTCTGTAAACCACAAAACAGATTTCCGAATGGAAGAACTAGAAGTCTGCCCCTGCGAGGTGACTGCTGCTAAAAACAGCCCGTCCTGTTCCTCAAAAAAAACCCCAGAGATGTTAACTGCAGCAATAAATATTTGACCTATAATGTGAATAATACGGAATAAAACCCTACAGCAGTGTGATTGACATGAAAGCCTCAAGTAAGTTAAATCTCAGCCAGACACTACCTTCTCTAGTGTTTTGGGATATAGAGAACAAACTGTGTTAGCTACTACTGGAGTCATAAAAAGCTCTCACCGCTTCGGATCGTTCCCTGTAACGAAATCCTCTCATTGCTAAGAGTAATGATATCTGGAATTGACTTCTACCTACAGTGTTGCTAGCAGCATTTCAAATCAGCCTTTCCTCTTAAAGACAAGAGCAAATGGAGACTGAACTATCATTTCCCTAAAAAAGTGAGGTTTTAGAACAAGTAAAAGCTGACATCAAAATTTTTAAGAGAAATAAGATAACTAGATGATCTTTAAGGTCCATTCCAACCCAAACCATTCTGTGATCCTATTCCATTATTTCAGACACAGGAACACAAGGCTGCCAAAGCAATATTTCCCCTCTCATCCTATTATCTGTACAGTGTCAGCTCCGCAAAAAAAGTACCTATAGCCTGCAATTAAGGACTTGATATGTGCAAATCAGGAGTCAATCTTGGTCTTAAAATATAAATGTAAAATATACATTTATGTTTTCCTGTATAAGCACACAGGCATGCACAAAGCCCAGGCTCATTTTCCTCTTATTTTCCTGTTGAGCAATCCAGAGCCCAGCCCACTCCAACCAGACTTCCCATTACTACAAGAGGCTGGGCAGCAGGGCTCAAAAACGCAGTAGCAACTTTTCAAAGCGCTATAGTACTAATAAAACAATTAAAGAAAATAGTAAAACACGATACACCCAATGTTCCTTCCTCTGTTCTTAATACATCGTCCTCAGCTTTAGAGTAAAAAAACTTATCACAAATACCCAACTATCTGTACACCCTTGGGTTATAATATACCTTAGATATATTTTTATATGTGTATCTTACCTCCCAACATCACAGGGAGGAACAGGGACTGCTCTTTTTGGTTTTCTATGCTCTCTCTCTGGTTTTGGATCACAGCCTGTGGCCCTGTTTTGCAGGCAAACACTTATCTAAGATGCATGCATTTTCTTTCAAGGCTGTGGTGGAAGACAGGACAAAACAACAAACCCTCTCCCCCCTCAAAAACGCCCACTAACATGTTACACTAAAACTATACGATATTATTCACTGGTCAAAATGCTGAGGTCGAGCCTCCCCTGATGCCTTTGGAGTTATGGACCCCCTCCCACATAACAGCATCAGTTACGTTCATTGCTTTGGGCTGGGGCTCATCCCTCCTTCCGTGTCCACAGAGCACAGCTCACTGTTGAATGGTCCCGGTCATCACAATTACGTGTTTATAAAAGACCAAGATTCCATTGTTCTTGCCCTCACTGCAGGGGAAAGTGACTTAAGCAATGAAAACAAAACCAAGCTTTGCTCTGCCTGAGGGTTTCTGTTTGGTTGGTCAGGCTTTTTAAAGACAACGTTTAACAACTTGGAGAACTGTAGCTGCTTGTGTTTTAATACTTCTGATCCCAATTTTAATGGCACGTAGAAGCTAAACTGTCTCGTCACAACACTGATGGAAGGTCTCCAAAGCCACAGCTCAGTAAACAATTTAAACCAGCACACACTGTGACAGCCATTGAGAGAAGCTGGCTCCACCTCTTCTGACTGCTCCTTCCTCGCCGCGTTACTCCTTTCCTTGTGCCACCAAAAGCAGACCTGCGGTGAACCCATCCGGACAACTCGGACCTGGAGCAGGACCTCGATCCAATGCACCCAGCAGCAATCACAGGAAAAGCTCTTCTTGCAGCAGTGTTACCAGCTTCAAGACTGTGAAACCACACTATCCCTGACACTGACAAGTGTTCTCGACTGAACGAGTCAAGTAGGTCCCCTTTCAGTGTTAATTAAAAAATAGTATTGAGCTTTAAGTTTTTTATCCAAGAAAACTATGCTGCAGTTTACCCAAACAACTCAGGTATTCTGAGGTTTTTTAAAAAGAACTGGACTGGCTGTTAGCAGAGACCAAATACCTGCAGGTAACAGACATTTAGTTCCATTCAGGTTTTTAACTCTTTTCTGTTAAGTACAGAATTAATTAGCAGTTCATGTCTGTCTGTGGATTTAGAGTGTAACAGGGTTTGTGGGATTTATTTTTTTGTTCGCTTGGTTTTAGGTTAAATGGTTCTATAGGATTTTGGTTGCTGCTATGTCTTTGAGCCAAACTGATCATTAACTATCATGATTTTAGAAACATACGCCCGAATTATTTTTAAGTGATATAAAGATATCAAATCCTTTCAATGTAATAAATAAAACCATCAAATTCTTTCAATGTCTGAAGTTCCACTGTGCACAGTTAAATCCACAGGTTCTCTCAGAAGAGGTCTGGCAAAACATGAATGGTGAGCAGTGCTGTAAAGTTTCTCTGACAAGTCTACAATCACTTCAGTTTCTGATCAAGATTCCTGAACCATGCAAATCTGGGAAACATTCTCACACAAACATTTAATGCATATGAACTCATAGACAGAAAAAAGAATAATGCAGCTATCTGAATCCTCACCATAAATACAGACATTTTTTTCTTAAGCAACAATTTAGGGCCAATTAGGAAAGTGAAACATGACCTTGTGAGAAATGGGAATCAAATTATGGAGAAAAAAATAAACTTATTCAATGAAGAAAGATGCATCAATCATGAGCATGATCATTCTCCCTTCTTTCCTCACTTCGCAGATGTTTACTGATATATACAAGTTACTGACAAGAATTCCAGCTGCAAGCCAGCACACTAAGGCTAACCTCACAAATCAGAGCTTTGTCCTTAGATCCTCACTTTTTATGTTTAATGAAGATCAGTGGCAGGGTCTTCAGAGTCTAAAACATGACTAAGAGTAAGATAAAGATGAAGATTAAAAGGTCATGCCTCATTTTGATGTGCTGTCAATTAGGAAAAAAATCAACTTATCTGCTTATGAAAGTATGATCCTGAAATATATTATATTCTCATGTATCTGAGAATTTTGTAAAACATTACAGTAGAGAGCTGTGTGTGCATGGAGTTTAAATGCTAAACTTTTTCAGGCCTCTTCAAGGAAAACATAACTGATCTTTGTCCTGACAGTCTGGTAAAAGCTTCATGGCCCGAACTGTTACCTCCTGTTTCATTTTTCATCTTAGCTAGAATTCGCTGTTTTACAGCTGGTCAGCATTGTTCCAAATCAGTATTTACGACCTCCGAAGGCAGAGTGCATTCTAGGAGTTAAGAAATCTTTGCTTAATAACAGAATAGCAAACCAGATAACATATTTCTTATGAAGATACATATGAAATACAGCAATCATTAACATCAAATACTTTATCGTTTAGATCACACAGTTTAATTTGTTTTATCTATATTCTCCTAGAATGAACTCTGTTACTTCTTTCTCCACAAGCTCTTTTTTTTAACAATCAAAACTTTGCCAGCACTGTTCATGTTGGCCAGAACATTACAAACCTTAACAAAGCAACTGAATAAATAAGAATGCTTACCAGCAGCAACTACAGCTGGAGGCGGCGAACCTGCCTCGCCACCGCTTGTTTGGCTCATGGATGCTACAGATGTTTCTCTGGAAGGTGGTAACTGCAGCTCCTTTGGGAGAAGGTCATAGACAGATTCTGTTGAACAGAGGGAAGATAAAAAGGATTTAATCAAAAATGTATTCATGTTCTGTAATAAAAAAAGGAATAATGTTTTTGCCTAAGAGATAAAACACTAATCCAACCTTTTCAGAACATTTTGAGAAGTTACATTAAGCACTTGGTGACCTTAGCATCATGGAATAAAGTTACTTCAGAAAACAAATCAGCTACAAAAACGCTGAGATACGCATTCTAAAGACTGAAACAAAAGGACTCAAATTTGTTCAAACAAAGAAATAATTCACGAGCGTCCACGGAAATGGCACTCATTGCGAACAAAGAGGCAGAATCACATGAGAATCAAAGACAAACCTGTTCTCAGAATTCAAACTGTGCAACTGACCTCCAGAGAAAAAAACGCTAATTTAGTACCACCATCCAGAATATCCTACAAAGTCTTCCCAAAAGTGTTAATTCTTGTTATGTAAGATCCCTTACTTCCTTTTACCTGCAACTTTTTTTTGCCTCAAACTGCTGAAGATGCTCCAAAGAAAGCAGCCACCACTAATAAAACAGCTCACACCAGTCCGTCTGACACAGAGGGCTCTTTGATCGATCACCGTGGCTGATCCATGCAGCAGTACAACCTCCAAGGATTTATTTTATGCCTCCTGTATTGTGGAACAGCTACGGCCACCACACAGCCCACCTGACAGAGCTTCTGCAGCCAAGACAAAAAGTGCATGCAACAGTCTCACATTCAACCTGCTTCTCTGTGCCGATGGCTCAAAGCAAGTTGCTGCCTATGGCTACTTCAGTTAGCAAGAGAGACTGAGAACACATTGCCGAGTTCCTCTGAGACAAGCACTGGAGATGGAAGTAACCCAGATGAACAGATATATAGGGAAATCAACAATTCCACACCACAAGACTTTACTGAATTCCCAGTGTGTATTGTTTAGGTGCCTGAGACAGATATGGAGAACAATGTGCATTTTTAAAGTGTTTTTCCCCTACAAAGCAAGAATGATACTCAATTGATCCTAAAGTAAAATACATTTGCACAGCAATTCTGTAAAAACAAGAAAACCCACAAAGTTGTTAATTAAAAAGCTTTACCTGCACTAGGTTCTGTAATAAATGACACATACGCAAAACAAATGCACAGTTACACCAACACCCAGCAACATATAATTGTATTAATAACACAACACAGACCAAACACTGCTTATGCCATAAACCAGAACAGTTACCGTACTGGGTAAGAGTGCAAATATTCCCACCACTGTCACAAAAAGAGTCCAAGAAAACGTTAAGGCCTTTTTTATCACAAGCCGCTACGAGCACCGGTTGTGACCTGAGGTGTGGTGTGACCTATGAGGACAGGCTGAGAGAGTTGGAGTAGTTCAGCCTGGAGAAGAGAAGGCTCTGGGGAGACCCTAGAGCAGCTTCCAGTGCTGGAAGGGGCTCCAGGAAAGCCGTGGAGGTGCTCTGGATCAGGGAGTGCAGGGGTAGGATGAGGGGGAATGGTTTTAAACTGAAAAAATGCCAGTCACTACCAGGCAGTTTCCAGACTGGCACTGGAAGGACAACACAATTTATCAATGGGTGCCACTGTAAACCAAAATCTGCTTTAATACTTGGAAGATTTAGAGCAAGAAACCTGTTAAGGCACTTATTTGACTGCTATGGCATTGGGGGATGGAATTGGATGATCTTTAAGTTCCCTTCCAACCCAAACCATTCTACAATTCTATTACGGATTTTCAGTCTCAGTTCTCTCTTTTCTAAGCTGTGAAGTCAGTCCTTGCATAGAAAGCCCAGGGAAGCCATATCAAAGAATGGAATGTGTCTACACTTTCCTAAACACAAGCCAGTGTAATTCATGCTCCCGAGGCACCCCACGCTCCAAGAGCACAGAAATGCAGCCAGCACTGCATATTTTGTAGACATTTATTTGTCACGCTGCATTCTGAGAAAGCTTCTCTGAACCACAAAATCCCCAGCAGTTTTCAGAGAAAATGTTTACTCATTTCCACGCTGAACGGCTCCTAGAAGCCTGGCCGCTGGCGTAGCTATCAATACATCAAGAAATTCCCCACATAACATGTGGCATTTGGAAACCACAAGATGTGGGTCTATTTTCTACTGAATTACAACTCTTCTTCAAGATGAGTATCTGATTTCAAGCGACTGAAGAATGAAATGCTCAGAGTTGGTCCCAACAATGAAAAAAAATCACAAATACCAACCAAAAAGAAATATAGTTCCTATGTGAGAGGGCACTTCCCCACTCAACACATTATTGCCCCCACAGCCAGCAGTTTGTACAACGGCTCCAGAGAGCAATCTCCTGTAAATAAGCATCAGCTTTCATTCCAGAGGCACTAGCACAGCTCCCTGCAAGAGATCAGTAAAATCCAAGCTCATCTGGATCAAAAACCCAGCCACAGGCAGATGTTCTGCACTTCCAGCATCACTGTAGCCATCTCAACCTCTTGTACGGACAATTACGCCCACTCAGCTTCATTAACAAAAAGTTATTTGCACCCTGCAACAAATTCTTCCAACGAAGGCACCTAAGAATCTCCTGCAGTGCCCTGTGCAGCGCTGGGCAGACTGCTGCCTTGGCAGCCGTAGAAGAAATATTTGAAGTTGCTGCAGTAGCTTGACAAGCACCTCAGTTCATGCTGAATATTCTTCTCCATTTAAGACAGCAGATGCAATTCAGAAGTATTTGTTAAACAAAATGCTCAGTGAGGGTCCCCAAAATGAGGAATTATAACACAGTATGTGTGTGTGTGTGCATGTACGTAGAGAAACGTTTATATTTTTATGCAGACTTTGCATACAGGAGTTATTAAGCACACACAGACCAACCCCGCATCCCTCCCTGCCACAGAGGGGCTTCTGCCAGCGCTGAGCAGGGAGAAGCTCCGGGAGGGCGATGCAATGGAGGCTGGCTGGCTGCACAGGTCTTATGAGGAGCAACGGAGGGACCTGGAGCTGTTGCATCTGGAGGAGGCCGAGGGGAGAACTCATTGCTCTCTGCACCTCCCTGAGAGGAGGTTGTAATGGGGCAGATGTTGGTCTCTTCTCCCAAGTAACAAGTGATGGGATGAGAGGAAAAGGCCTCAAGTTGTGCCAGGAGAAGTTTAGATTGGATATTACATATAACTACCTGAGGGGAGGTTGTAGAGAAGAGGGTGATGGCCTCTTCTCCCAAGTGACAGGGGACAGGACGAGAGGGAATGGCCTCAAGCTCCATCAAGGGAGATTAAGGCTGGACATTAGGAAAAAAATTTCACAGAAAGGGTCATTGGGCACTGGCAGAGGCTGCCCTGGGAGGGGGTTGAGTCATCTTCCCTGGAGGTGTTTAAGGGATGGGTGACAAGGTGCTGAGGGACACAGTTTAGTGTTTGATAGGAACGGTTGGACTCGATGATCCAGTGAGTCTCTTCCAACGTGGTTTTTCTATGATTAGGAAAAAAGTCTTTACTGAAAGAAGGGTGAAGCATTGGCACTAGCTGCCAGGGAAGTGGTGGAGTCTCCATCCCTGGAGGTGTTCAAAAAGCTTACAGCCTTGGCACTTTGGGACGTGGTTTAGGAGGCACAGTGGTGTTGGGCTGATGGTTGGACTTGTACTGAAGGCTGTGTCCAACCTTAATGATTCTATGATACATTTTCATTCCTTTTTGTTGTCTCTCAAGAAATTCTCTTTGAGGAGAGAGTTGTTCATCATTATAGTTCCATCATGACTCAAAATATTTGATGTTGATTACAAAACCACATTTCCAAAAGATTTCCAAAAGCTAATTTATTAGTACAAGTTTTTCTCTTCAGGTTGGTTGTTGGGTTTTTTTTTTTCTTTTCTGCTTCAGTAATTTATTTTTAACTCTCAAACGTGACAAAGGTTCCTTCAACTTTGCTGCTTTAAAGGGATGCTCACATCCAAAACTCCCACAACATCCTTTTTTTCTCAGAAAACACATAATTTTAGCAGTAATTCACAACAAGCACGATTATAATCTTCATGAATAACAATACGATAAAGAGAGAGAGGGAGGGACAAGCTAGCATTAGAATTGACGCACATTCCCAACAGATCACAAGACAATTAAGAGCAAATCTTTAATTTCATGCTTCATTGATAAAAGACCAAACTACTTGAAACATGGTCTAAAATAGGACACCCTGGTTTTATCCTAATACCACACCTAAAACCGAAGATGAGCTCTACACTTGGAAAACAAGCTCGTGTCAGCCTTGGCAGCAGAAAACACAAGAGGATGGAGCAAGCAATTGCTAAAGCAGCCCCAGACACCATCAATGCTTTCTCTACCTCCTCAGTTCCTCCAGGCCCATCTCTCCTTCAGCAATCCTGGCTCCCCATAATTTCCCACCCCCCCAGCAGCATGAGGTTGGTTGGGGCTTGGAGTAATCTGGTATGGTTGAAGCTGTCCTGCTCACTGCAAGAGATTGGACTGAATGAGCCTAAAGGTCCCTTACAATCAAAATCATTCTAGGATTCTACGAATACATGGCAGATGTTGAGGATCAAATCCAAACTTTAAGAGAAAAAAAAACAACCCACTCCTGGCTTTTCTTCACAATAGATGCAGCTTCATAGACTGAAACACACCTTAACAAACCGGACTACTAGGAGCGATCAATTCAATACTTCTCTGAGGAGCCTGAAATTGTTCGGGTGCCTTTAAGAATGCTTGCTGTAACAAATCTGCTCCGCACAAATCAGACTTCAAATGAAACTTTGTGTTTTCACCTGAACACAGGCCAATGTTTATATATGCTGCACTATAAATAGCATTAAAGCAAAAACTGACAGATTCCAGAAAGATTAGAGTTGTTCCAAGGAAATTAGTGCTTCCCCAGAGGACACAGTTTCGCTCCATGCCCATATTTGTTGTGTTTCTTATTTAAACAGATGAAGCTCCCTCCCCTATTGATCAGTTCACTTCCATCCCACGTTCTACACACGTGTGCGTGCACATGAATACTGAGTATATGAAATTTTCTGCTATAATTTCATGTTTATTCATGTGGAAGAAGCCCACAGAAAAAAGAAAAAGCTGTTATGTAAACGCAGTATTACATCTGAAGGCAAAAAAAAAAAAATCATCATCACTACTTATTTCTACCTAATTAGCAAGAAAAAATACACAGGCAGAATTCCCATGTTCAGCAACCACCGTGTCAAATTTTGTCACATTTCAGCCAGCTGACAGCACAAGGTGTCTTGTAACTTATCACTAATTTCAAACCCCTTTGGCAAATATACTAGTTGATCTCAAGTTTATGGGGTTTTTTTTGCTAGAAGTAGCTCCATTTATACCAAACACTTCCCTGAAATACATTTTCTTTCTTTATTTAGGAACAGAGGAACATACGTGGCGGGAGGGTTGGAACTGGATGATCTTTAAGGTCCCTTTCAACTGAAAACATTCAGTGATTCCCGTTATTATGAAACGTAAGATCAACACACAAAATAGTAACAAACAGCCAAGAGTCATATAAGCTCATTTCCACATACAAACCCTCATCTGCACTCATGTAACCAGTTATTAGACATCCTGCTTACAAGAAATTCTCAAATCCCCATGTTCCCTCAAAACACCTCAACTAGACTAACTAGGTGAGCCCAGGCTTCGCAAACTGTGCTACTGAAATCAAGGACACATGGGGACAGAGAGATTTACAACAAGTATTTTAAGTGTCAAATTTCTTCAACTGCCTTTTATCCGATTATGCTACCCCTATAATCTCTCAGCTGAGATCAGCTGCTTGGAACTTTGATCTTCTTGCCAGTTGTACTGATGGTTCAGAAATCTGTATTTCACATGGCTACGCTGACCAGAACAGCATCAACATCAGCTCAGTATCCAACACCGCAGAATTTCAAATCTAGGGAGCACCAATATTTTGTTGGTGTTCTGCTTGAAATCACACAGAACATTCAGAATTGAAATATTAATGAAAAATAATCAAGGAAAATGACATTGGACTTGCTTGCTATTGCAGCACATCAAAAATAGTGCGCCTGAGCCAAACAATAAGCATCCCAGTACAGCGGTTATCAGCATCCAGGCTAACAAACCTTGAAGATAAAAGGATTTACAACTGCTAGAAGGGATGCTCACCCCACTGGAACAGCTACACGCAACTGAAATCAGTTCATCTTACATTAAAAGAACTGACCAAAAGCTGTCTGTGAAATGGCTGGACACAACACCGTCAGTACGCACAAAAATACATCCTTGGGACAACGTGTCTCTCGATCTGTCCCAGCAGCCAGTGACAGGAGCTCTGTTTCAGAGGCAGAGAGGAGAGACCTTGGAATGATTCAGGCAAAGTAACTACGAGAATTTAGGAAACAGCAAGTGAAGTTGATCTGATGATATTGCAGTGGAGGTGCCAGAGGCTGGGGTTTGTGAAGGCAAATTGAAATTTCTAAGGGCTCTTCTCTTCCTATTCCACTCACCTGACCCTAGTGCACACACACCGCTCCCCCTTTCGTAGTGATGATTTTGGATTTCCATGTACAGATGAAAGGCACCTGGGTTGACAGCAAAATCGAAGGACTCCAGCCTTTCCTCATCACCGGGAAAAAAAATATATATTTAAACTTTTAAACCATTCCTATCATCACAATAACAAAGGCGCTTTCAGAAACACACCGTGCCTTCTGACCAGGAACATCAGGTTCCTCCTCACTAACGAGGAAACTGTGATTCTATTCAGACTTTATTCTTAGGAACACAGCAGCTAAGCTTATGGAAGCAAAGCGAACACAGCTTCACACAACTGCTTCCTGTTTGGGAGTGCTAAGACAACTGTAAGGTTCTGTGAGAAGTCACTGCAGCTTTGGCCAGGGACCAAAGCAAGCCCCGCTTCTTCCAAAGCGTACGTTTTCTCCCACGGAGAGCGTTCTCCCTCATAAGGAAAAGGGAGATTTCTCATTTCAGATAACCTCCTATGGTTAGAACAGAAGCTACTTTCAAGTAAATGGTCCTCATCAATCAACACAAATGGAGATGGAGATGCTGTCACTTCAAGACAACAGAAGGCAGGAAGAGGAAAGAGAAGCACTTTCCCAAAAACAACTAATGAGAAAACTTGCAAATAATCAGTTCAGAGGTAACACAGCAAAACAAGTTTACATGGATCCAGTATTCCATCCTTGCAAGACTTTCCTGCAACTACCCACATTCAATGAATCTGGAATGACTTTTAGGTTGTGCCCACACAGGAGTTTCAGCTACACAGATTAAGAACTGCGGCTGTAAGTAACTCGGTGCCTCATGAACTCACGCTGCGCTAGGACTGGTGCACAATGTTACAGAAGTTTTCTGGCCTTCTCAAAATCTTGTGAGGCTTTCGGAGCCTAGCAGCAAATTCAACCAAGATCCTTCTGGTTAGATAGCTTCTTCTTGTAACTCAGCACCTGGTGACACTGGGAGCACAGAAGATAAAGAAACAGCAGAGCACGCCAATGTTGGATTTCCAGTGTTCACCCACCATGAATACAGACATCCTCATTTTGCCAGGGCCATTAAACACCTTAAAGAATATGGAAAGCTCTTTACATAACCCATGACTTCCTTACGCCTTGCTGTTCCATGCCAGAAGCAAAACCATGCCACCCAAAACTTCCACACATGGAAGCCAAGTTATGAACTTGACGGAGAACTTTGCTCTGACCTACTAGCAAACGATGCCAGGACTAATGGAAGGGACCGATAACTCTGTCTGAAAAGGTTATCCACTCCAGACTGCTACAGGCCCACAGGATCCTGCTGGAGAACTGAGAGAACAATATGCAGTAAAGTAGCCATTCCTGCTTTCTAGGCATGTAATTCCCACCCACCTTTTTTTTTTTAAGTCATCAATGTAAATTCAGTAGAATAACCAGCTAAAATGCCAACGTTTCCCCCTCATTTCAAGGTTTTTTTTGATGACACGTAGATAAGAACACATAAAGGGAACCCAGGAAACAAGTATTGCTTCTCCCTTTAGCTGAAGCCACCCATTTACTACATGTAATTGCCTCTAAATCAACTTCTGGTCAAAATGTGGAAAATCCCTTTATTTGCTGTGGGTTTCCTCTTAGCAATAAAAATGTCAGACAACACTTAACCTGGCTGCAGCTCCTATGCCAATCCCACTTTTCCCGGTTGTTCCCTAGGGCCAGCCTTGAGGATTTCATTGAAACGCAGACCCAGCTCTCCCCCAGCCCAGCCATCTGCCTGCTCCACCATGATGATCTGCTCCTGCGAATTCACCCCTCGAATGCTGGGGGCTTCTTCAGCTGCATCCCTTCCATCCACATCTCTGGATTCAAAGGAAGCGACAGCCCTCCTGCCCAAAAGGCGGCCACCTGGGAGAGCACAATCAATTAATGGGTAATGATGAGAACCAGTCAAACTGTTTGCAGTAGAGGTAGAGACAGGGCATTATCCACTCGCAGCTGGCATTCCTTGGCTTTAGGGGCAGGTACATCCTGGAAATCCCTTACCAACTCTATGACCTCATGAAAAACAGCAAAGTTAATCCTTGTCTTTTAATAAGCTCCTTGCATTGAATGGCTGCCCACTTGATCCCCACTGATACCAGTCTCCTCAACATGGTTTAATACCCGTACAGATTTGGCCGCTCCTTCCAAAGCCATTTCCTTGCTGCAGCACATGACAGTCACACCAGAGATTAGACAAAACCTTGGTGTACTCCTCTAATCAGCTGTCAGCATCCAAGCAGAAATCTCTTCTAATGATGTACTTTAAGCTGATAAAAAAAAAAACAACAAGCAAGCAAACAGGCAAAGAGAGTTGTTTATACGGAGCTAAGATTAAAAAACAATTAGAAGTACACAAACCTGCAAGCAGCCTCTGTTACACAGGAGGAAGGTGAGAAAAGTAGAGCTGACCACACAAGCTCAGAAAATTAAAGACACGCTATAAAGGAAAAAGCAAGTGTCCATTATTCCACCACATCCCTAGCTAAGTGTACAAACTCAGGTTCGATGTCCTGTAAAAAGGTTCTGTGATGCTCATCAGTTCATGTTAAGACAGTTTTGGGTTAAATCTCTATTAATAAGGTTCCAAACATCAACTAAGGGCCTATCACCACTAACTCCAAGACAGCTAAGTTTTAATAAAACTATATACACAACTGAGTATCTATCAAGAACTTTTGTGAGCAAGAGATGTCATTCTACACCGGAAAACTCTAGGCTTCTGAAGCTGCCAGAAGGTCTTGTGGCTTGTTTGATTAACTTGAAGTTCTGCTCTACCCAGAAGTCCAGTGCCTGTGACAAACAAAAAGGTTCAGTGGTTGAGTTTTCTGTATGCCACCAACTCCACCACAACAGCTCAGTTCAGAGAGAACTGGGAAAGTGGGAGAAGTAACACCAGCATCCACAGGAGGAAATTGTGCAGTGAAAATGCAGACAGTCCATCACTTTTTTGTCTCCTAGTTTGCAAGACAAAACTTTACTACAGCTGCACACCTATACTTTTGCACAACTGAAACAGCATCAGCGTGCAGCCAGCAGGATTGTTGCTCCACGATAAGGGCTGGCATGGCGCAGTGGAACACAGACTGCACAGACAGGACGCCAAAGCAGGATAACGAGGACTCAGTAAGGAGCTCAACAGAGGAAGCTTTGAGACTCTGAGAAAGGCAACTGGAGGGAAGACAGAGCCCAGTGCATAAAAGCAGAACAGAAACAGACTGCATACGGCTCAGGCAGGATGAATCCGTGACCACTAGAGTACTTTCTACTCCAGTGTTGTGGTTTCATTGCTGTTGGGGGTTTGTTGGTTGGGGCTTTTTTTCCTTTGCTTTTTTTTTTGGTTGGTTGGTTGGTTGGTTGGCTTTTTTGAGGTCTCCATAAGAGAACCAAATGCTTCCTCACAGAAGCAAGCATCATCCACAACTGCAGACAGAGGCAGCTCTGCTTCAAGTACAACAAAGATTTTGTGTAAGTCACAGAAAATACTGTGAAGAAGGAAAGAACAGACAATATTTACAAAGAGTAATCCAGTTTTTGTTCTGTATCTCTCAAAAGAGGCTTTATGACTTATTACAGATTATCATAGTCTCTGTATTTGCAACATCAGTAGACTTAGCACAGCCTTGCTCAGCAGCAGTTAAAATGAGGCAAGCAGCCCTGAGGACAGGTTTAAGTTTCATACAGAGAAAGAAGGGAAGATACTACCTCAGCATACATAAACGCAGATAAAATGCAGCAACCGCTCAAGGAATAAAAGTTACCTACTGCATAACTGTACGGCAAAGGTCAAAGAGCAAGAGAAAGCCCAGACTTAGTGAAGCTGAGTAAAAGGACACAATACAGCACTTAATACTCTTGATGCGTGCACCTTCAAACATTTTACAAATTTGTCAGTCCCATTTACTCTTGTTCTTGCAAATGCAGAAACTGAGTCTGAAGATCGTAACCCACAAGGCTCCCCAGACAGCAGCACAACACAATGGGATTTGTTTCACCCAGGCTGCAGTCGTGAGTTAACGCTAAAACAATGGTTTTATTTCAAGTATGTCCCGGAATAATGTAATTAAACACAGGGCTCCGTTCAAATTTAAAAATCTAAAATAGGCAGACTGCTTCCTACTGTCCCTGTACACATTAATGTATTCTGAATCAGGTCCCCAGCACTACCTGGACCACTGTTTCTCACACAGCTCTCAAATGAAGGTATGTCAGCAAGACACTTTCTCCCAATACCGTACCGGCACTTCCACTTCAGCAGCGCCTCTAGAGAGGGCAGAGGAAACAGACTGTAGAGCTCTATTCCCTCCCTTTTTCTCTGTTGTGCTATATTCAGGGTATCTGTGGCTGATAAACTAGCGAAAGACTGGAAGCAAGTCTTCCCGCCAGTGCTCCTGTTATTGGCAGTACTGGCAGAACTATATTGCTGCTACAGCAACAGTGGCAGGTTTTCAAAGAAACTGCAGTGTATACAAGGATGTTTTACACAGCCAAACAGAAAATCTTCCTTCCAGTTCCCTCTGGCTTCAGACAAAAGCAGCAAACCCTAAATCAACACATTTCGTGAGCACAGAGGGAAAGGCAGATGCCACAGCACTGCCTGCACTAGGAAACTTTATGATTAAAAGTTTACGTTGGTGCAGCTCCACTCCGAAGAACCAGCAGGGGATCTGAGCGCTCTGTGTTGATGAAGCATCAGACACTGTAAAACCCAAACCTTGCCTGCAAATGCTGCTACTCCAACACTGAAAGGCATATTAGAGTGTGTTAGTGAAGAATAAAGTTTAACAAAGACAGCCACTTCCATTTAAATGAAATATGATCATTAACCACCAAAGTTATTAAAATTTTATCACTACTGCATTATTATTATTTCTTGTACTTGAAAATAAAAAGAAGCCAAAAGTTGTTTCTTGGTTTGTTTCCTTTAGCACAAGTGTTAGAACCAAAACCGCCGGTATTAGAAGCAACTCATAATGGAATAAAACTCACCTACTTCAGAAAAGCTGTTAATCTCAATATTCAGGATTCTACAAAGCGGGCTAAGGTTGAGAAATTAATCCTTTTAAAGTTGAATTTCAACAACTGACAAAGGCATGTGCTAGCTGAATTCTATTTATGGCATTCATCCAAATATCAAATAAAGCTTTCCTGGCTGTGTTTCAGTCATCCCCATTCACAGCCCAAAGAGTACTTTTATAAATTTAGACAGACAGTATAAATCCTGTGTCTTGTTTGCATCCAATTTTACACATCTCGGAAAGAGAGAAAACATTATTGAGTAATTTTCACTTCAAGAAATGGACCAGTAATGACTTACTGAAGAGTTGATCCTACGCAGTTGTAAACTCCAGAGAAACCTAAGAACCCACAAGCTACTACTGAAATGCCACGGTGAATGAGCAGAGCAGCCAGGGACTGACAGAACCGCGAGCACATGAACATAACAGGGTGCTGCTCTGCTAGACAGCCAAGCCCTTCAGCAGCACATGAAAGGCTTTACTACATATGAGGAGTATTTAAAGATGCACATTTATCTCATAAACAACCCAAAATGAGAGAAAAAAAACTGCTAAAGAAATCAATCCGTTCACAATACTTTAAGAATTCAAAAAGAAATAAATCCAACGCTGCCATGTTTTAATCTTTCAGCACGCAGGAAACTGAGCTAATCTTATGTATGGAAAGAATCCAAACACGAAAGGTATGAAAACTCAATTAAGGAATTAAGAAAGCCTCATTTTGCCATATAACAGTGTTACATACAGTCTTTATAACAATGGCACTTCTTTATTTGTGTTTCTATACTCAACTGAATTGCAGGGATAGTTGGGTTTCTCACCATCATCAAATTCTGACACTACAAAGACTTCATTCCTCAAATGCTCAAAGAAACCAAAATACAGCAGACCAAAGAATAGCTATTCATCAACCACTTCAAAATGTTGCTATTGTTTCAAAATCAAAGCTAAGCAGAAACACCATTAATCGGGTGGCCCAGCCGGTTATGCCAGTTCAGAGGTGCAAAGCACAATCTGAGTGAGACACACAGAAGTCCACCCGACCCCCCCCCCATTTACTATTAGCTGAGAACAACAGTTCTCAGCCTTTTCAGGACTGCACCATTTTTTTTCCAAAGGGGTTCTTTTTGCCCTCTCGTGCCTTTGCTGTAGAACAAGAAACACAACACTAGCAATAAAAAACTGGACTAGACATATAGAGGAATTTCTTCATGATCAGAATGGGGAGGCCCCGGCCCAGGTTGCCCAGAGAAGCTGCTCATGCCCCATCCCCGGAGGGGTTCAAGGCCAGGTTGGATGGGGTTGGGAGCCCCTGATCCAGTGGAAGGTGACCCTGCCCATTGCCAGGGGGTGGAACTGGATGGGCTTTGAGGTCCCTTCCCACTCAAACTGTTCTATGATTCTATGAAAAAGACATGCACTGTTTTTCCTTTCAGGCTATATCACGATATTTGATTTGAAGAATAAAAGCATACACCTAATCACACAAATTGTCAATACACTGCAACCACCTCTCAGATTCAGTACTTCATAAGAAACCTGAGTGTAGAAGCTCTGTTCGTGAGATTCAACACATCCTAGTAACACCTGGCACGGTGTCTAGCACCTTGAGCCCACGAACTAGCTCTTCATGCCTCCCTCTCCTTACTCATTTTAGTAAGGTACTGACATTAAAAGGTATTCTCATTCATTATCCCTAAAACTGAGAAGTATTTATGCTTCTTACCATCACTTTGGTTTCAACTTACAATTCAAGCACTATGTTTGATGATAAACATAATTTTTAAAAACAAACATGAAGTCATGTTTAACAAACAGAACTCCCTGGCACAGTTCAAAGAAATCTCTGCTGAAAGTCTGACATGCCTAACGTAACTCCTAATAAACTGCCTGATGCAGTACTGAAAGATGTGTTGTGTGGAAGCATTGGAGCCCAAGACTCTTGGATCTCACCAACTTCTTTCGCTGGTATCAAAAGATCCCAGACTAGGAGGTAAAACTGCATCAGTGCTAAAAAACATTGAAAGTAATGAGAGGCAGCCTGGATGCTTCACCCATTTCATACAGCCACAAGGCACCTCGGAGCACAGCACTCGAGTCCCATAGTGTCTGCTCAGCTTTCTGTCACATTTAGCGCTCACGGCAGCTACTCTGAACACACTCGTGATTGAAATTAGGTAAAAAAAAAAAGAGAGAAAAGGAAAAAGAAGATTATAAATAAAATCCTTTTAAGTGAGCCTGAATGATACAGCAGAAGCATGTGTTACAGACTGTATTTGTTCAAAGCCAGCTCTCATCAAGCACAAGGTGCTACAGCTCCAGCTCTGGCTCTGCACCTACAAACCCTTTGTTCTTCCTAACAAGCGGTGCTGAGCTACACACCAAGCGTCCCTGAGACTGTAGATAATGAGAGATGCCACTACTGAGGGGTGTACTGAGCCACAGGCAAACCTGTGTGAGAAATACCACACCTGGAAGGAATTCCTCAAGGAAATAAAGATGCACGTTGTTTGTAAAAGCAGGTTTCGAAACCATTAAGCAAGTTCTTCTCCAAATACGTTCACACACGACTCTCAGGAGACAAGTGGGAACCTAAGCCAACCATTTAACGGCAAAACATGGATAAAAGATTTCTTTCTGTACTAGAGAAAACCTCAGTGGAATCGGAGGGAGAGCAGCAATGAAAGAATCACTGGTGTAAGTGCTCTGGAACTGCCAAGTTATGTAAAACTTAAGGACGGCTGTAACAAATCAAACTAAATATTGATTAGCTTGTATCTTTCCTAGCAGTGAACTATAAGGAAAGGTTTATAAGAAGCAGTGAGATTAGAAGAGTATTACAGTACCTTCCAAATTCTGACCATCAGCTACAGACTAACACCCTAGCTTGCAGGCTTCCCTGAACAGATATATCCTCTATAAAACCAACAGCTTCCTCAATCAGTCATCCTTTTACCGCTCAAAACATCTGTCAATGGTTTCCACAACTAAATGGTGTACAAAAAAAATAATAAAAAGAATAATAAACAAGCAGAGTCTGCGCTACACCATTCATCGCTTTCGTCCTCCTATCACCCTCATTCAAATCTTCTTCAGTTCTGTACCTCCAGTTAAGCCTGACACTGATTCAAGGGAAGACAATGTAATGGAAGAGGGTTAGCGTTCATGGGGACAACTGGCAAGCATGAAGATCATATCTGGATGGATTCAGAGTACCTGTCAAAAGCTTTTGGGGTTTCCCAGCACACCTTGTCTAAGTTCATCCCCTCCCCAATAAACTGAGCTATTGCAGTCTGCTACCAGCTTCTCAAGTCATCTGCTGTTAAAGATCTCTTTGAGTCAATTTAATTGCCTTTCTTTACTGCACTTGCAAGGGGTAAAACACACTCTTACTCAGAGTTTCTTCAACAGATAACTAGTATCCCACTATATGAAGTGTTCATTTCCAATGCCCAGAGTACTTCAGCTGTCTTTGCTCTATGTTGAAAAGCTGCATCCAGTAAAAATAAAGCCCGCAGAATCCTTGGCTCAGGTGCAGAAAGTCAATAATCTTCCTAAACAAATTCTTTTGCTATTGTATGAATGTACTGAAATACCTGCACAGCAAGGAGTACTTAAATTTACTCCAAACAATATAATCCCTTCCTTGCTACCACACCTCCAAAGGCACCTTTTTAAGCACCTTTTTTATTTAAGTGGCAGCAAATAACTGAATTACTGAGGCTTAAACTGAATCCTTTCAGGCCACAAAACAAGAAACCAAATGACTTCCCCATCTGCTAAAGAGCAACCCCACTTCAGGTGTGGTTCAAGTTTCAAGGCGAGGCAGATGGCCCTGTCTAGAACCCAGATGCCCTGAAAGAAAAACAAAACAAGATTTATTCCCGAATGGAATCCACACACAGGCTAAGGAAGGACAACTGTATGATCACAGTCATATAAATATACTTAAAGACAAGACATTTGATGGAAGGTCTTTCTCTGTCACTAGCAAGAGCTGAAAACAGCTGAATATGCTGAGTGTTTCTGGAGCTCAGAATTCCAGGAATACCCAGAAAGTCACTTTCAAAGAACACACTCTTGATAAACAAGTGCAGCTCCCTCTCTTAGGGGAACAACACGGCACTCACATCTCCCATTAGGTTCTGAACCTGGTGGATATCCTCAGACGAACTCATAGCAGAGCACAAAATCTCAGTAAAATCAACAGCTACATTCAAAAGGAAACAAATCGGATTTAGTGCTCCAATAAGAAAACAACTGCAACAGAAAACTAGACATGAGTTTCTGATGCAGAAACTCACAAGCATCCCTAGAATAGTAAAAGCTGTTCAGAACTCACGAACTGACACCCTTTAGGGCCATGAAGATGAAAGGCTTGGCACAACTTTCACACAAGGAGGCTGAGAAGTGGGACTGCTCAGTCTGGAGATGAGAAGGCTCAGAGGGATCTTATCCATGTGTCTCAATACCTGACGGATGGGAATGACAGACTTTTCTTAGCAGTGTCTAGTGACAGGGCAAGAGGCAATGGGCATCAATTAGAACACGTTCAATTCTGTCTTAATTATCTTAACCACCAAGGTACGCTGGCATAAGTCACCCAGAGAGGTTGTGGAGTCCCCATCCATGAAGACAGTCAAAACCCAACTGGATACAGCCCCAGGCAAAATGTTCCAACTGGCACAGCTTGAGCAAGGCAGACGGATTAGATGATCTCAAGCCTTTTAAACCAGGAGACCTCCTAATTCCTGAAGAGAAAATAAACTCTAAGTGGAAGACAAGAAATATTTCTTCATCAAGCACGCAACTGGACTGTGAAATTTCTTGCTGAATCCAAAATCAAACCAAGATTCAATGAAGAACTGAATAAAAGTCTAACTACTCCTATTGTACTGTGACTGGTTAAGCATATATACCATACACACAAAGCTGTGATAGTAGAAACATCCAAATTGTGAAACGTGTTAGTAGGACTTGTGTTACTGTACATGTGCAGAGCTGCTTGGTGTGAGAATGCAGCCTGCAGCTGCCATCAGCACACCGAGGACAAGCACTGAGAGAAGCAGAATGCGATTTTAACAGGGGCAGATTGCCACTCACAACTCATACCTTCCTGCTCCACTTCACGAAGTGCCTTGCACAACCACGAGCAGTTAATAGTCACATTAGTAGGTCATGTTCCCACACACAGGAAAACACAAACTGTCGGAGAAGCTATGGAACTCTACAGCTTATTATTTTCCAATCACTCTGTAGTGCTGCTATCAAAACTTAGAGATTTTTCTGCTGAGGCCTTCTGACAATGAGAGACTGAACGCATGGGCTGTAATGGCATTTTTTTCTGAACAGGAGAGGAACTCCCAACATTCGAACACTTTTTATTACTGTCTTTAAATCTCTCTCTCTCTTTCCTATCTGCTTCACCTCATCTGGGCATCAATAGGATCTGCTCTCTATACTCTTTTTATTTGCTAAAACAGACAGAACTCCACCACAACTCCAATCTGTTTCTAGTATCAAAGCTTTGGCATCTTACATTAGTTTTGTAAACTCTGTAAGGTGACCCAAAATTCTCTATAATTATTTACAAAGCAACTATAAAAGCTTCCCAATAGTTGGAGGGACAACCAATCAATGGGAATTGGAGAAGGATTCTTCAAAGCGTATCTCCATCAATAGTGAAAAAATTTGTCTTGGCCTGATGTGGTGATATTCACTGTACAGGTCACTAAGACGTACCTGATGCTGAGCATTTACCTTTCAAACACTGGTGGAGCCCTGCATGCTTTTGGAAATAGCAGTTACTTAAGATTTTACTACGTGTCCACTGTTACACCACAGTTCAAAGTTAGATCCGAGGGTTCATTTCAGTCACTTCCTAAAGCAATTGCTGTACTTGCTGATGGGAAAGCCAAAACTTGTCCGAATATTCAACCTCATCACTTTACTCTTTACATAAACACTGAGAAGATAACAAACGCTGTAAACTGCCCAGACGTGACCACGTACCTCACTTCACCTGCACTTTGGCCACTCATCAATCCTTGCTAGGGGTTTACCAGCACATCCAAAAACTTCAAATGAGTTCAGACCATCACCCTTTTTTGTATAAAGAAAAGCAACATTTTCTTTTCATTTTCTCCAATTCCCCAGAAGTACATTTCTACATAAAATGAGTAATTGTGTACTGCAAAAATCAGCTCAAGGCTCTCTATGACAACCATGTTTAGTCAACAGACTCCAACAGAAGGTAACTATTCTGTTGAAAACTTAAATATAAAGATCAAACGCTTTATAAAAATTGAAAAATCTTAACCTACAATCTGGGAAACACATAAAAAATTTATTTCTTGACTATACTAAACAGCAGTATCCTATGGATAATGGATCTCAAACATGCAGATCCTGCACTAACTGAAGCACAAATATTCTTTGACTTCTGATATTTTCATAGGCTAAATATTTCCAGATCTCCAGAGCAAGTGTTGAAGTGCATAAAGAACCTTCTGGTAGAAGAGCACAAGCTGACAAAAGACTAAAGCAGGTGGGAAGAACATATTGGGAAAAGGTGTCTTCCTCTCAAGCTCATCTTCCTCAGAAATATTGGCACAATAAGTTAAAACCCTTTCCAACCTCTGGGACCCTGAGAATCCTCCAAGAGCACTGAATTAAAAGCCAACATAATAGAAGGTATCCAGTTGACTTTGCAAGTGGAAGAAGGCTGAGCCCAGCTGATCGCAGGGAACCCCTACCTGTGACCAGCAGGCTGGAACGGCCCTGGCTGACAAAGCAAAAGGGATCACTGCAACCGCACGACTCTGACACTTGTGCTCATGCTAAAAACTCACTAAACCAAGCCAAATTCAAGCTCCTCATTGCAATATTCAAATCCTTCCACAGGACTGAAGATTTTCTCTAATTATGGTTTCTTTGCATATCTAAATTTAAATGGGACAAGACTATTGGGCAATGTAAGAGATTCTCTAACAGGAAAACACCTACAGCTTTCATAGGACTATGTAAAGTACCCAAAAAGAGTAAAATTGATAACGAAAAAAAATCCAACTGGCCTTACAACTAAAGAAAACTTAATTCCTCTTCATTTCACCTACTTCTTGATCCACACCACAGATTTACACTTGGATACAAACAGGCAGCAAAGGAGAACTCGAGGCAGGAGACAGTCTCACACTCTTCCATCCACCTCTGCAACAGGAGAGGTGCTGCAGCATCCTGCCTGGCTTCTCAGCTTCCAGAAACGCATTCCCTCAGGAATCCCCTAGGAACCCCAGGATCCCCAGGGAACCAGCCGAGGCAGGGAGCCTGGCTTGCCTGGTCTGGGTGCAAGCACACAGCAAACGCAACAGAAGGCACAATGCAAGGACCATTTCACTCTGCGGCAGAGCCAGTTTCACAGTTCTACCTCCTCTACCGCTTAACCAAAGCCCTAGATACCCCCTTTCTTGTCCTAATAGTGCTACTGGTGCAGCTGCACAGTAGAGAGAGTGCAGGGAGCAGAACAGCGTTAGAAAATCCTATCAAAAGTACTACATACTCATTCTAGATTGGTTTCCTAATCTCGTTTATCTTGCAGCCACAGAAAACAATTGTGCTGGCACAATTCATAGAACAGTACATGGGTGAGAACAGACGGCAGGGAAAGGGGTCTGTTTAAACAGCGCTGTCACTGGAATATTCAAATTACAGCATGAAAAGCTGTGAAATCAAAATCCTCCCCCCTGCCCCCAGCACCACACAGAAGCATCTTGCAGCAACATATTCCACGGTCCTGTTGTTAAAGCCAATAAACTAGTAAGACTCAAAGGAGAAACAGTCATTTACAATATAAAATTTAAGGAACATTCGTAGAATCCGTTGACTTAAGTCAGAATATCCCGAGGGCAGCTGGAAGAGCTGCAGCAGGAGGATGTACGCAGTCTATCCCTGACATAATGCTCAGCACTGTCTGTCCAGCATGGCACCTTCCACCAGCTACAAAAAGAATCACAGAATCATAGAATCACCAGGTTGGAAGAGACCCACCAGGTCATCGAGTCCAACCAAGAAGCTAAGTATCATTATAAAAAGAAGCTAAGTATTACTCCTATTCCTAAAACCAGCTAACATGAATGCTCAAGTTCAAAAAGAAAAGCAGGCTCCTACTATTTTTATAAAGCATCTTTTATCCGTCTTTGATAATTCAGTCACTGTCTTAGTAGAGTAGCCCTTGGATTATGGAAATAAAAAACTTCTAGTAGGAAAAAAACAAAAAAGTCACGAAAACCCACATGTTGTATCAACAAATCTCAGTAAACACAAGCAGATCACTGTCACTTAAGCATGAAAGAAAATTGAGGCTCAATTCTATGACACTTTTAGGGCAAAAGAGCTATTTAGGAGACTGCTAACATTTTTCTTGTTGCTTCCAACAACTGAGGTACACGGTTTAGTGTTTGATAGGAATGGTTGGACTCAATGATCCGGTGGGTCTCTTCCAACCTGGTGATTCTATGATTCCAAGTTCCAGAAAGTCTCGCGTTCTTACAGTAAAACAAAACCGGGGAGAGGAATGAATCAAAAGTTCTGATCTGTGCAAAAATGCAACCCTGTTAGGACACACATTACTTTGAAATTGTTTCAAAGGAACGTATTAGCTAAATTAATCATACATTTAATCAGTTCAGATGTAGTAACTGGCATTTGATGACCTGCTGTAATCACAGGTTTTCACCTCTGCCTGTTGACAGCGTGCAGCTAACTTTGCTATATTTGAACACCACACATGATATCCAACTGCAGAACAACCAGCCTCAAGGTTTTAGGCTTATGCTCCAGTAATTTTTCTACTACATTACTAATCTGTATGTACATTTGGGCTGTTTTATCTCAAGAGGGACACTATGTTATGTAAAGATAGAAATTCAACCTACCGCATTCTAAACATTTTTAGCCTTCAAAAAATGCACAGATTTTTGTATATCTCATCATATTATTAGGAGACAACCCTCTTGTGCAATGGTCACAAAGCATACTTTTTAAAATACTGATTATACATAAAAAGATGAGTTTCAATCCTCAGCACAAGTAGATTCCTCAGGAGCTGTGGGAATAAGCTTCAGCAACGAGCCTTGAAATGAACACTTGGCATTTCTTTTAATATGTATAAGCAGTCATATTCCAGAGATATGCAAATAGTTTGAGTGGGAAGGGACCTTAAAGCCCATACAGTTCCGACCCCCCTGCCATGGGCAGGGACACCTCCCACTGGATCAGGGGCTCCAAGCCCCATCCAACCTGGCCTGGAACCCCTCCAGGGATGGGGCAGCCACAGCTTCCCTGGGCAACCTGGGGCAGCGCCTCACCACTCTCATCGTCAAGAAATTCTTCATTATGTCTACTCTAAATCTGCCCCCCTCCAGTTTATGGCCATTGCCCCTCATCCTATCACCACAAGCCTTTGTAAAGAAGTCCCTCTCCAGCTTTCTCGTAGCCCCCTTCAGGTACTGGAAGATCACAATAAGGTCTCCTCGGAGCCTTCTCTTCTCCAGGCTGAACAACCCCAACTCCCTCAGCCTGTCCTCCCATGGGAGGTGCTCCAGCCATCTTGGTAGCCATCATCTGGACCCGTTCCAACCGTTCCATATCCTTATTATGTTGAGGATTCCAGAACTGGACACAATAGTCCAGGTGACGTCTCACCAGAGAGGAACAGAGGGGCAGAATCCCCTCCCTCAAACAGCACAGCTTCACTATCATTTAAAGCCAATCCAAGCACGCACTGCTGCTGAAAGAAGCCGTCCCACCCTTCCCCACTGCTAGTTTCCACATGTCCTCTTCTTGAGTCAGCACAAGCCATTCACAAAGACCCACAGCAAACACCACCAGGATCCTCACCTGCTTAAAAATCAACATTTCTCTTCCCCTTTTCCCCTTTTGTTGTTGGGGAGCAGGGTGAGAAGGCGTAAGGGAAAATCTGAGTTAATTTTAACGTGATTTGTTCTCCAGTTCAGCTCGCTGCACGGCCACACAGGTGCTGGCAGGAGCAGAGCAGCAAGGGAAAGGCAGGCGACAAGACTGTGTCAGCAGTGGGAATTCATATTGGCTGGAACTGCTCATGAGACCACACCTACAACAGTAAAAACTGGAAGATACAGTATTTAAATACTCAAAGAAAAAAACTCTCTTTTCCGAACTGCACATAAATGAAATACATAACTCAAATAAATGAACTATGCAATCAACTTCTTAGTTAGCGACTCTCCTGTTGCCTGCATTGCCGTTTCACCTCAGGTCTGAGTGCTTTGACAAGTTTGGAAACATTTTTAGAGGAATACGAACAACAGAAACCTTGGCCGAAAAGAGCACGTAAGCCAAAACTTTAACTCACAGCGCAGAGGCAGAGTGATGACATAACTCGGTCTGTCTGGGGAACGGGATGAACAATACTAGAAAAATCTGCACTAGCATGAATTACACCTCAATTCATCTGGTTTTCAAACAGCACTTCTAAGAGCAGGTAAGTAAATCTTAATCAATAAACAAAAAAGTCTTTTACTTTAATCCCAATAAACTGAAGTCTCTGTGTTAGAATAACCCAATTACTCTCAAGCCCACCCCAGTCTTACAGCTTCTCTCATCACCTTTGCATTTCTAAAACCCCACAGCGCTCATCACCGACAAACTCAAGCGATCGGTATCAGTAAACCGCAACCATCCCGACGCACACACAGGAATGTAATTCGGAGGAAAAGTTACTGGCCCCAGTTCAATCTGCAAGCTGGATTCCAAGCTGTGGGGTAGCTGTATGTCTAAAAGGAAAGCGGTTATGAGAAACTACATGCTCCTAACACACCCTCATCACAAATGCATACTTGTGGCTTTCGCACTGTGTTCAGACCTTTCCCTTTATCTCATCAGTTGTACTCGTATTCTGATCCAGAGCATTTCTCCCCAGGATAAATTTATCCATATCTATCTAGGAAAGAAAAAAAAACCAAACTTGTTCTGATTAATCAGATAACCACTACTACACTTCTCTAGATCCAGCTAAAAAACATACTAATACACCTCACAAAGAGGGTGACTTAATTATTCATTATGTAGAAGTATATTCATTTATTCTAAGTTTTAATTGAAACTGAATTGCATTTCAACTGAACATCTCCTTGATCTTTTATTGTGACAAAACATGAAACACAAACTTTGCTTTAACCTCTTTATAGCCATTCACTGCCCCACACACCTCTAATCAGATGCCATTTTGGATCAGCTCAGTACGGCCACTCCAAAGCATCAAACATCCTTCTCTAGACCTTTTCTAGCGCTGAATCCACATCAATGCCACCAGAAGAAGAAAGACTCTCGATTAATCAGTGAGAGATCCTTCTCCTACCTGAACACTCAAATATTTAAAAAACTAACAATTTTGAGAATCCACAGCAAGATCAATGAGTTCACAAGTCCTGCTCCATTCAGCGTGAGCTGTTGAAAAAAATTTTACAACTTACACGGAAATTTACTTAAATGCTTTACAAATCACTTTAAGGGTGCACACGCTTCAAATTTCCAGTATAATAAATGACAATTCGATGGGGTTTTACTACTGCCCTGTTTCAAAATACTCTACCCCTCCCGTTGCCCTCGTTAGGGCTGAAAGCAATTGGAATTCCTACGTGTGGGATAACAGGAGAGCCTTAAGCCCCTGCAGGAACGCCTTTACAAACCATCACCAACTATGCTACACTGCTGACAACTTTAAGATCTCCGAACAGTAAGAAAATTACTTAGAGCAGTTTGAGAGCTTTTAAAGATGTGCTTTAACTCGTTAAATCTTTTTATTTCTTTCAGCTCTAGCACTAATGACACACAACTTGGAGTTAATGAGCATATTGCAATTAGTGCCAAAAATTCCGAACTATTTAATCTTTCCCACAGCAATATTAAACTCTGATTCTCCTTTCCCTTCAAGGTAATAAAAGACTCTACGTTTCTGTTGTCATAAACTCCCAACACTGCTCCCCCCCAGTTGTCCTGCGGGCAGAATTGTTCAACAAACCGCGAGTAGCAACTTCCAAGCCTTTTAAATAAGAGAAAGGGTGTTAGGAACATGTGTAGCATGTAGCATTGCTCACAATATCCCCATCCCTATTCCCGTGCATTCATCGGAACCAGAATCCTGATGATGAAAATGGGCATCCTTTCAGCATTCCATACATTCTCTTTTGCTCTTCCCACGCACCAACAGTGCCAGCTCCCCGTCTGCTCCCTCATCCAGACCCCCAATCTCTGGGATTCCTGCCTGGATATGCTCAGAACTCCCCAGTACTGTAACCCATGACCCAGCTGATAACCACCCCTCTGCTGCTTGGGCTCTTCTATGGAATCAGAAAATGGTTTGGGTTGGAAGGGACCTTAAAGCTCATTCTGTTCCAACCCCCAACACTGGATAGAAGAGAATGGAATGGTTTGAGTGGAAAGGGGCCCCAAAGCTCATCCTGTTCCAACCCCCAGCCATGGAATGGAATGGGTTGGAAGGGACCTCTAAGCCCATCCACATCCAACCCCCTGTTGTGGAATGGAGCTCACACACCAACCAGTTCCACTCCCCTCCCATGGAATGGGTTGGAAGGAACCTTAAAGCCCATCCAGTCCCAATACCGGGTCACACAATGGAATGGCTCCCAGCTCAATCAGTTCCACCCCTATCATGGATTGGGTTGGAAGAGACCCAAGAGCCTATCCTGCCCCGATCCCCCTGGATCGGGCTGCTCCAAGCAAAAGACAAGTAGACAAGGTGCTCAGCAACATGGTTAGTGGCAGATAGGAATGGTTGGACTTGATAATCCCAGAGGTCTTTTCCAGCCTGGTGACTGTACGATTCCAAGCCCCATCCGACCCAGCCTCGAGCACCCCCCAGGGCTGGGGCAGCCACGGTTCCTCAGGGCAACCTGGGCCGGGGCCTCCCCACCCTCAGCGGGAAGAATTTCTTCCCTATCTCCAATGTAAACCCTGCCCCTTCCAACTTAAAGCCATTCCCGCTCGTCCTAGCAGGACCTTCCCATCCCAGAAACTTCAGGGGAGGCTCCCGAGCCGCCCCTGTTCCCCGGTTCCCCCTGCTCCCCGCG
>WAAB01008272.1:60527-98292 GCA_013389865.1 Piaya cayana
CTTGAGGTGAGGGAGTTTGGGACCCCTTTCCCTGACTAAGAAGGGGGAGGAGGTACGGCAAGGTCACCCGTGCAGATTTAACATTACTCTTGCAAGGTGATAAAAATCTACTTTGGAAATGGGGACGGGATTGGAAAGCGAGAGGGCTTGCCGTGTGAGTGAATGAAGGTGCCAGGCGAGTGCTTAAGCTGTGAAAAATGGAGGAGGAAGGAGCTGTGAACAGCTGACGCATACCTCCAGCTCGGCAGAGGGTCTGGTTTCCCTTCGGTGACACGGTCACTGAAAGTTTGGCTCGCGTCCCTCCTGCAGCTGGCTCCCGTGCAAATCCACTCTCAGATCCTGGAGGAATCACTCTCCAAAAACACTTGGCAGCTTCCAGAAACTCGCTGTACCCCACTAATCAGCACAGCAGTGCTTGGGAGGGTTTCTGGAGACTCCTTGACCACCATCCACTGCTGGCTACCTGCCCGCCTCCTGCCCAGTGTCTTCACCGGGCATCTGACTGCACTCCTGTACTTACAGCTTCAAGCACTTGGGTTTTGTTCTGCACGTTACCTATGCAAGCAGAGTGCCGAGACAGTGCTTGCAGAGTCAGTTTGGCGTGTCATGTGCGTGGCATCCCGCTTTCCCAGCCTCGCAGAAGAATGATGGCAACTGCGTGGCATGCGTTTGGTTTCATTTGATGTTGGGTATCTCTTTCATCCCAGATGTACTGCTTAATCCCCTGTCCCCTGGAGCTGTGCTGGTTTTTCTTCTCCTCTGTGTGACTTCATCATCATTTGTGGTGTTTTGAGAGGGCACGATGCTCAAGCCAGGGAATATGACTGCAGATTTCAGCATTGAGGGCTCATTTGTAACTAGACCCTTAATATACTTTTCTACCATCACCATCTGCCCTCCTGTATCTCCTATTTAAGCTCCTCTCACATACTCAGCAATTACAGTTTTCCACAAGCTGGTACTCGGGTTGTATATGGATTTGCCCAGTGAGGCTCTCCAGCTTTTCCTCAGGAGCTGCCTTTTCTCCTGCTAAATGGACAGTGTGTGTCCTGGGGAGCAGGGAAACACATCCTGATGACCAGCCCCCTGCCCGAGGTGTGTATCCCTTGAGCGTGGAGGTTGGCAGGACCCTTCCCTGGGTGCTTACAGCCCGGATGCAGCTGCCCTGTTCCTGAGGAGCACTCAGAGCACAACAGAGTTCTGGTGCCAGCTCAGGGTGCTCCGCAGTGTTCACTGATACAGTGGAAAAAAATACAATACCTACATTATTAAATGTGTTATTTTTATCACGCCTACAGAACAGAGATTTCTGTAAGGTGTTTTTCCTTCCTTCGCAGTAAGTGCTGCCATGCTGAACAAGAGCGACACTCACGAGTGTTGCTCAGAATGGGCTGTTGGGGCCTCCAGGACACATCCCCAGCTGCTTGCTGCCACCAGGATGGCTGGGCTGTGTTTCTCTTCTCTGCTGCCTGTGCCCAGAGCTTGCACAGGCCTTCTCCTCAGCTCTTGTAGCTCCTGTGCCAAGTGGAACAGGCAGGCAGCGTCATGTGAGGGCATCGCTCAGTTGCTTCAAGGCAGACTTGAGTAACCTTCCGAGTTAGAAGTCTTTCAGAGGGTTTTGCTGTAATCTCTATCATTCAGCTGGCAGGTAGAATTTCCTTGTGGCAACCCAGATGTCTGCTTTGCAGTTTCATAAATTCTGACAATGGCAAGGAGGGGTTACCAGCTTGCAGAGGGCTCTGTGCCCCTGCCAAGGTCTGCATGACTAGCCAAAAATTCCCCCACTGAAAGGAGATGAGGAGCACCTGGATAGCAATTCTTCAGACAGCTGTTACCTGAGGAAGAAAATTCTCTTGTTAATGAAGCAAAGGGAAGCAACATGGGGCAAACCCAGAATTACAGCCGAAGGCATTTCATGGACAGTTTTGTGTTCTGCTACCCTCTAAGAAGCTGTATGTGATCTGAGCTGTTCATAGGGGTGAATGGATGGTACGTGTACTATCCAAAAGCAGCTGACATGCTGGAAGCTGGGCTGGGCAGCACTCTCTTTGGGAAAGGTGAGGGATGGGTGATGTGGGCAAGCTGGAGGGTCTAAAGAAAGATCATGGGTGCAGTAAGCATTGTGTTGCCTTAGGCACTCAGACGCTGCATTTAACTATCACCAGTTGCTGCCACTTGTTTGTTGTCCCAAAAAGACATCAATTAATTTCTTTGCACCCAGTTCAGCTCAGCGTGACTGCAGGACCACAGCCTCCCTGAACTGTTAGGCTACCTGAGAATATGACAACCAGCAAAACAATTTGCCAAACACATCCATGCTAAGGGACAGAAATAAGATAAAACCCCAGCTGTAAATGCAAGAAAGAATCTCAAAGCCTGAGTGTAAAGGCATTATTTAGCTGAACCACACAGGGGCCTTGTATAGCTGTCAGAGCACACAGGGGAAAAGAGGAGAGCTGAATAGACACAGCGCTGTGCAAATTGGCAGGCTCGGATTATGTGACCGTGGAATTAAAAGGATTAGCTGATAAATTTACCGAACAACCAGCAATCATTTTTATGGTGGAAAGTTTAGAGAGAGGGAAAAAAAGCTGTGGAGTAGTCATATTCAGGAGAGCCAAAGGGAATGATCTTCCCCCTTGGCAATTAGGTACCTGCCAGCCCTGGGAGGGAGGATGGAATTGTCCGTGCCAGGTGAGGGTTGCCCTGCCCAGCAAGGGAGGAATGCGTTTTGCTCAAGAAGAGAGAGCACTACTCCTACGCTGGCACTACAAAATCAAACCATTTGGGAAGCATCCAGGGGAAAAAAAATATAACACTGCCCTATAATCACCTCCTGTCTCAGTAACAAGGGAAACAAAGCCTTTTCTGGGAAGGTGCTGCTAACAGATGGCCAAAAACTGATCTTATTCTTGAAAGGGGAGTGATGAAACATCAAAGAATCATAGAATTCTCGAGGCTGTCTGGAGAAGACCAGCAGCAAAGAGTTGCTGGAGATGATAGGGCTGGTGCCAGGGAAAGGAGAGCTGCTACCGCTTCCCAAGACAGAGAAAACTTCCACAGGAACAGAAGGAGCGTGATGAAGCAAGGCAAGGAGAGCTCTACCTTTATGAATGACCTCAGGCAGGACCTTAGCTGTGCTGTACAAACAGCAAATGGAACCTGGCTTGTCTTCCCTGTCCAGGAAACACAGGCACAACCCAGCTCTGTGGGGCCAAACCCCAAAAGTCAGTGTGGGATTGAGTCCTCCAGCCCCATGGCTGGCACTGGGCTCTAGCTCTTGATCACAAATAAAACTGGAAGCTGGAGGGGCTTGTAAGCCAAAGGAAGATGTAGATGACCGACCACTGAGCTGCTTGTGCATTTTTCTTTACTTTTATAATTTCTGAACATTTTGTGCCTCTGACTTTGGATAAACATCCAGTTTCAATGCCAGGTCGAGGGAGGTTTGTTGGGGGATTCTTTAAATTAGTTCTATAGATCCTTTCAAATGACAGTTTGTTTGATGGGCAAACCCATTAATGTCTCGATAGAGCAAACTCCCAACGGTGCTGGTGGTGGAAACAGTGAGCAGGATCCGAACTGTGGAAGTGACACAAAATAGTGGAAGCTGAAATAACACGGTAAAGGAAATCTGTGCCCCGTTTGCGAGCAGGGGGGATGGTGGCTGGGGGTGGTACACAGCTATCATGGGTTTTTCCAGTCACTGCAGCAGAGATTTAGGAGATGGGCTCCACCTGGGGTTCTGCCTTTGGAGTGTGGGGACAGGAAATTGCTGATCCCCAAAACCTGGGACAGGCTCCCAGGGCCGGATCCCAATCTGCTTCTGCTCTTTTTCACAGACTGTGCACTGGTGACCTGCTCGGCAGGTAGAGGGGCAACCTCATCCATCCCCAGTCAGGGATCTGAATGAACCAAGAAGTAGCATCGTGTGTCTGGGGACATGGCCAAGACAGCACCTCAATGACTCTGCTCTTGTTCACCCATCTGTGTAACGTGGGAACACATTCTGCACACATCTAGATTTTGCAATTAAAATATATGGAATTAATGTAACTACAATATACAAAAATCCTCACCAATTAACTGCCTGGAACGGGAGACTTGCCATTAAGTTGTGTTCTGTGTAATTAAGGTATTTTCTCTTTTTATAATGAAGCTCTTCTCCCTGCATAAGCAGTTGAATAGCAGCAGGTGTGAGGGGGAAGGAGCCTAAACCAGGATCGTGGTGATAAATTAGCAGGTTCATACGTAATATTGCTAACCCCATTTGCGATTTCTAAGCCTATGTAGGTGTTTTATTTTCTAACTGTGTTAGAAAGACTGTCAGAAAATAATTAGGCTCTGTCAACAGTTCTCCCATTCCCGGATTACTGCTTCCTGACTCATTAGAGCTGCCGAAGGTTGGCAGGAAACTTGTTTTATAGTAATTTCTGTTAGCGGTGTCCCTGGAGAAGAGACAACACCGAGCATGTGACACCGGCATTAACTTCACCCTCGTGATGGAGGCACGGGGCGGCTGGGAGCCGCCAGGATTGCCACACGGCGGTTACTGCTGGCATGAGACATCGGTATCTTTAGAGCCCTGTGCTAGAGATGGGGACGGGATGATTGGGGATGCCCCGCTGCATGGCTGGTGGCTGGGAAAGGTTCAGCTTTAAGGGTTAGGAGCTACGGTGCCATGAATCACAGAATCATTTAGGTTGGAAAAGATCTTTAAGGTCATTGAGTCCAACCAATTAGTTTCATCGCCAGAGCTGAAAAAGCAGCACAGGTATTTGTGTTAAATGTGCTTCAAATCAATAAGGAAGGGAAATAAGATCCTGCCCATGAACACGAATAGATACGGGTGAATGGCATGTGGAGACAGCACAGTGTAACGGCAGCGGTGGCTCTGGCAGCAAGTGCTGCAGCAGCTGCTGGGGACAGGGTGGGAGGACAAAGATGACCCAAGCATGGCCTCTGTGGTGTTCAAAAGCATGTCCTTCTCCAGCTGACGCTTCTTTCCAGGAAGTATCAACAAACTCTTTAATATAAAACTAGTCTTTGGAGGGGATAAGAAATACAACCCTAATTGGACATTTACTGCTTGGGTGCAATGAAACTGTAAACAATAGCTTCATTACAAGTCAAGACACGATGGTGCAGACAGACCAAGAGGCTGATCGTCGCGTCCCCTCCTCCTCCCTCACAGGCGCTGGGGTGACTTTCCTCCCTCTCCCTGCACTATCTCATCATTCCCTTAACCAGCAAGGGGAAACGTACAACTGAATACAGAGCTGAGGCTGATACATGGAACTAAAGACAGATGCTGGAGTGTTTCAGACTCCCCTAATTTTTTCTCATCTCTGTCTCAAACACTCTGCAAATTCTCCTCGACGTTTGGTGAAGCCAGACTGTGCTCAGCACTGACCCCACAGCACTTGGAAGCAGATTTAAAACTACTTCAGAATTCTTCTCTTTATTTCTGTAGATTTTGGATCCAGTTCCTCTTGCTCCAAGATAAATTATGTTTACAGCTGAATAGTGCCTGTCAAGAAAATAATTCACACCTTTCTGTCGTATTGTGAGTCCTTTTTAACTTTCCCACAAGAACACCAAGGATCTCCTGTCCCGTGACCGCAGTGTCTGCTTTCCAGACCACAGAATGGTTTTAATACCCAGGACCCTTGCGAGGGACACTCAGCGGGTTTCATGAATTATCCAATACCAGCCACAAAGTGCCCTCCCTCTCAAGAGCTCCACTTCCAACTTAGAGATGATCAAGGCCAGGTTGGGTGGGGGCTTTGAGTAGCCTGATCCAGTGGGAGGTGTCCCTGCCCATGGCAGAGGCTTGGAACTGGATGGACTTGGCTCTCAAGGTAGTTGCAGCAAGTACAGGGCAGCAGTACCTGGTCAGATCATTCTGGGGGGAGGAAGAGAGCAGCAAGACAGCCAACAAATAGCCACTGACTGGATAAAAGGGCAAGCAGAAGCCACTGAGAGATGTGCGCTTTGGCCTGGATTTTAGCTGAAATAGTGTAGGGGGAAAAAGGCCATTAATCATAGAATGAAGGAATGGTTGTGTTCTGTGCAATTAATACCCATCTCTGCAAACACCAACCCAATTATAGTTACATTCTGCTTTGTCAAGGAGTTTGGGTTCGCAGAGAGGCACAATCAGTGCAGTTCTGCTGATATTCCTGAGGCAGATGTTACACGGTTCAATTATCTGTGAAAGCTGCCTCCATGCTCCCAGTTACAGTTCTTCACTCAACTCCTACAAAGCACCTGAAGGAAGCAAAGCACATACCCGGCTTCCATTTTGGAGTGAAAGCTGAGACAGAACTCACATTGTGTGGGGGGCCTGGCAGCAAACATTTGCTGTGCAAGAAGTTCAGCGTAAGGACAAAGATTTGGAATTGTATTTTTTAATCCTTAAATAATACAGGTAACCAAGCATTATTAATGGCTCCTTTGTTGATTCAGCAGTTTCAAATAGGTGGGACCCATCATTTAGCGAGCCAGAAGAAAAGAACGAGAAGAGGCAGGCTGGCTCCTGGTGCCCCTTGCTGGAGGAAGCTCCAGGCAGGGGAGCTCAGCACTGGGCTCATGCCATCCTGCTGCCTGAACACCTGGCCTTGAACACCTCCAGGGATGGAGCAGCCACTTCTCTGAGCAACCTGAGCCAGAGCCTCACCACCCTAACCAGGAACAATACACAACTTTGCATCTGTCTTCTCAGCCCCTGAGGCCGCTCCATGGCAGTGGCTCACCCTCCACACGAGGAAGCCATTACCAAGCTCACTTTTCCAAGGAGCATCCGTCTGCTTCCAGGTCACTGCTAAGCCTCAAACAAACACAGATTGCTCATTCAGGTGAATCTGAAACACGCTCATTCACTGACTATTGCACTTCTGCCGTTAAATCAAGTCTTTTCGTTTTCAATTTGTGGATTTTTGCATTGGTTTTGTTAGATCAGGCACTGTATCTTGCACTACTAACTCAAACACCTCATGGAAGCCTAAGCACCACATCAACGTATTTTCAACTAATCTGAAATATAAGAATATCATTTCAGGCTGATAAGATCTATTTTCCATAAACTTACATTGACTGACTCACTGCTAACTTGAAGAGCTATGTTAATGTAGGGCTATGTGGCCTGTCACCTTTTTCCTTTAAAACGCAGCTGTACAGAATTTCCCAGGTCTCTCCCACTGGATTTTCCTTGGCCCAGATTTATACTCTCCTGCTAGGCTCCAGTTGGGACAGAAGAAACAGAAACTACAAAGCAGCCAGGACACAATGAGGGACAAACCAACCTTGCAATCAGATATCTAAGACCAACTTTAGCAATGGAGAACTCCGCATTTCCCTGTCCGGATAATTCACTGTAAGAGACAAAGCAATCAACAGCAGTGAAAAAAGTCCTGTAGGAAGAAAACCTCTACAGGGATTTCTGCTAAAACAGTGTGTGCTGAAACACAAGAGGCTGCTGCGGGCAGCAACTGCCCCCTGCCCACTGGAGAAGCAGAGGGAACAACACAGCCCCAGCAGCGCTCTCTGGTCCCAGTGACTGTACAGCTCTTTGGCCTTTGCTTTTCAAAAGGCAGCGTGTAATTCCACATCCAAGAAATTCTTCTAGACAACTTTCTAGGAGCACAGTAGATTTATAGAAGAGAGAAGAAAAACCCCAGCCTGTGGGAGGCTTTCCCAAACAGGACGCCATGTTATTGCTTCCATTTTGCTGCAATTCAAGAAGACGATCAGCTGTGCTGTAACGTTTGAATTAGGGACCAGTCAGAACAGCATTGTGTAGCACCACTGAAGGATATCAGACACCAGAACACAAGTTCCCCTTTTCAGCAGATCCTGACCAACATGCTGGAAAGATTTGTGCCTCAGTGCATGAAGCATACCTTATATTGTCTCCGCACCGTTGGAGGCCAACTACACAAAAACAGAAGGAGAGAAATACCCTCCTCTATTCCAAGACAAAAACAACATCATCCACAAATTCCAAACATATTTCTTTTCCCTTTCCATGTAGGGAGAAGAGACTGTTTATTGGATTTTTCACCCCATCTGGTGCACATTCACAGTAAGTAAGAATGAGTTTTGTTTCCAGTACATGTGTCGGATCAAGACCTCAGGGAGAAAGAAAAATCTGCCTTCCGAGATGCCACATGTCAGTTCCCATTTCTGGTGTTGCCGCACGCAGCACAAAGGAACCAAACCAACCAGGATTCAAGGTATAAATTGTTTCACAGAATGTACATTTTAAAGGGACAAGTACAAATATTACAAAATGAACAGAGTAATTTTTAAAATACTTGTATTTGCTTAACCGTTAAAAACAGACACGGACAGAAAGAGGTAGCAAAGCTAACCATTTCCTGCTGCTCCAATTAGTGTTGCCTGCATGCGCTGGGAAAGTTACTGCAGAACCGAATCTCCAGACGTCTTTTCTGGAAAGGACAGTAGACAACTTGCAATTTGTTTCTGACAACGCTACGTGAAGGACCGAGGCGAATCCACAGGCTCACCAACAGCTGTTTAACATTGTCTGGCTTAACGAAAAGGCATTGAAAGAAAAAAGGTTGTCTGTGGTTTACTTCAGAGAGCGAGAGAGAGTGAGAGAGCAAGCACACGAGCACGCACACATGAGGGAGACCACACACACACACGAAGGAGAACACCAGGAAGTTGCACTTGTCCTGCCACCTCAAGAAGAAAGTACGACAGGTTTGTGGGTCCCGGAGTTAGGATAAAGAGTTTGATGTTAGCTTGGTCCCATGGGTATCAACATCACTTGACAGACTCAAAGCTAAAAGCAAGGCAGAAAAAGTTAAGGGAAGCAGAACTCCACGTTGCGTGCGTGCACTCTCTCTCACACCCTCTCTTTCAGGCTCTCTGAGGTCCCGGCAAGGTCAGTTCAAGATGTTCTCCCATCCAACATGTAATAGCGATACATCAAACCTAGGACCAGCGCTCCGAAGATGGGAATTAGCCATGTTGACCAGAAACTATAGGGAGAAAAAAACCAAAAACAAACAACAAACCAAAACATAGACACAACATAAACCAGAATAAAGTTTCAAGTTAGTAATTCATTCAAGATGTTAATCACTTATTACATGTCTGTTTTAATGCAGGGAACTCTCGGGACCTGTCTCACATCAGCTCACAGAACAACCACGCGGGCCTTGGCTCACAGGGCGGGCAGCTCTGGCAGTCCTCGTGGTCAGTGCTCTGCCCAGCCCCTGCGAGAGGCCCCTGCGCATGCAAGGGTGGTTTGGTGGCTTATAAAATAGCAGCGCTGAAGTTTCCAGCCTGGCACATACAGAAACCAATTTGGGTTTTTTGTTGTTGGGTTGGTTTTGTTTTGTATTTTTTTTTTCCTTAAATAAGTCAGGCTGTAATTTGTGCTACACAAACAGCTGAGTTGACTCAAGGATGGAAATTGCTACAGCTATCCCACAGTAAATCTTCCTCACTCATAAACCAGAGGCCACCTTCAGCGGCCTCCTTAGCGAGAAAAGTTCTGCATCAGCTACAAAAGACAAGGGCCCTGTTCCGGTTGTAAGGATTTTCAACTAAACGGGGCTGAACACCACAAAGATCCCCCCAAAACCTGCACATCACCATTGCATCACCTCGCGCCTGCAGCAACCACCCAAATAATCACTGTAGTGCCAAGGACTGCAGCCACAGTTGTGTAACATAAACACACGGGCCAGAGAATTCGAGCTGCACAACTTGAGGACGTCTGCTCTGCTCAGGGTGGAGCAAGGGACTTGGCACCACCGGCTGCGTCTCCACATCCAACAAGTCAGGCACACGCCGTGACAGTTTGCTTGGTGCACTTCAGTCTGGCAACTCATTATGGACTATCTGCTTGCTGGAAGGACAGCGCAGTAATATTCTTGGGTTTTTTTTCCTGCCTATTAGGGTTAATATGCAGCTCTACAAACTGGGAGTCCAAAGCCCTGAATGCCCTGCCTTTAAAATAAGAGGATACTATACCTTGTTTGGCCTGAGGATGTCATATTTGGGTCCTGAAGGAAGAAAGAGGGAATTAGCAGGGAAGAAACACTAAACATACACTTACAAAACACAAGACTGAACGTGTGATCACAAATTAGAAGAAAAAAACATGCTCCCTTCCTCTCCCAAACACCCTCTGTCACAAGTGCAGAAGTTGCTGGGGGTGTTTGCCCTTGTCCTCACCTCCACGTCCTTTCCATCAATCCCACCCTTCCCATCTAGTCAGTGACTTCACACTGGAACTTGCACCAATCTCAAAAAAACGTCTTGCTCGTTACCTTGCACACCAATCTGCTCGCTTCATAGGCTGTGGACAATAAGTGGCACTCGGATACAGAGAGCACTTTCACTGTGATCCCCTCTCCAAACCCCTGCCCACATCCCCATTTGTTATCCTGCCCCCTGACCACGGAAGCACACGACCACAATGTTCTCTTCAGCTCTTCTCTTGCACGCAACCGGTTTCCAAACTTTTATGCTTCTCCTTTCACAAAACTCCGAGAATTTAAAAACTTCATTCCAGTCAGCTGGCACTCTCATTTAAGCTTTCATCAGCTCTACAGCCTCTCCCTTGATTACCGTTACTGCTTTCAAGTCTAATTGACATCCACAGCCAAAAATCACCTTTCCTGCTCATCCTAAACAGCGTTATCTCAATTTCTCGATAGCACAAGCTTACTTCTCAAATGGGATTCTATTCATTATCAATTCTCTCTCCCCCTCTGTTTCAAGGGCATTTTTTCAACACTGTGCCCAGTCCTAATCCAGGAGAATACTCAAGTTTTAAGCAACGCTGATGATTAACAGGGCAGTTAACAGAGAATTCTTGTTATACAGCCAACCCCATAGTTGACTGTGTTTATGAAACAATAAATTTTAAGGTGGATTTATGCATAAATCCTGTTATAACTAAGCGTGGGCTTCACCCAGCCTGCGTTGTTCTTTCTGTGGCTGACTAAAGCTAATACTCCCGAGGGCTTCAGTCGCTGCCCTCTCTGTTCATAGTTTCCTCCTTGATTCCCACTGCCCTGCGAGCAGCCCTGCTTTGAACAACATCTAATGAAAGCGTTGTTGAAGGCAGAGCCGCGCCTGGTCCAAGCCTTCAAGCCAAGCGAGAAGAAAAGCCATCTGCAAGGCACATGTTTACCTCTCAGATGGGATTCTATTTATTGCCGTTTCCCTCTCCCCCTCTATTTCAAAGACGTTTTTGCAACATCTTGCCCTGTTCTAATCCAGGAGTATCTGAGTTTTAAGCAACACCAATGATTACTAGGGCAGTTAACAGAATTCTTGTTCTGCAGCCAACCCCACAGTGGCTGGGCCCGTCTCCTGGTTTGAATGTAACAACACTAACAGTTCAGTGGTCAGGACACAGCCAGTATTGCAAAAAAAAAAATGGTCTGTGGCTCAAGGTGTGGAAATAACATTGCTGATGTCAGGGGAGAGAGGGCACAGAAAACCACTGCCATTTTCACACTAAGGTGACTGCTGAGCTTTAGTACAAAAACAAAGGTATAATTTTCTTGGGAGATTTATTCATTACTGTAGTTTGCGTAAACACAAAGCCACAAGCTCCACAAAGGGGGGGGGGGGGGAAAACAAAACCAAAAGGCACGTGACAACTTCTTTGTTCGCTTTCTGAGCATAATATCATTTCCACAGCATTAAATTAAAAAAAAAAAAGAAAAAGAAAACACTAATAGCTTACCTTAGAACCTCCGGTTTCACGATCTTGCTGTCAAGGGGACAATAATAAGAAAAAAGAGATAAGCACTACTTCAAGAGAAAGCTGTAGCATTTATGAGTAAATTGTTCTGTATACAGCCCTCACCATTGGGGTAATTGCCCAGCCTCAGTTTTCTAAGGAGTCATTCCTTCAGCACCCAAAGGCGCTGTCTTTGCACCATGCAGGAAGCTGGTGGTTGTGCCCCTGTGATCTCTCACCCTCTTGAACTCTATACTAGAAAGTAAGGGGAAGTTACAGTGTCACCAGTTAAGGAGGAAGCCGATTAGATTAGCTTCTTTAAGGGCCGCTCATTTAATTGTGGTGAGAAATCTGTTCTGAATGGTGGAAAGAGAAGGCTCATTTAATTTTGCTTCCTCAGCAGAGAATCTCTTTCCCCAACAGAAATTCTGTACAACACGGAGACTGCATAAAACCTGTAATTACTTATCACAAGATGTATCTTGGTGTATGCATTTACTGGGTTATACAAAGTAGAGTGACACTTTCACACAGTTCCATCCTGTGTTTGAGAGAGGCTGTCACAGCCAGCTGGTCCTTACCGGGTGGAGCTCCCCTATGTAGTATTGCTTGAGCATTTCCCTGGCATCTGTGGAATGCCCGACATCTTCAAAGCTCTCTGTGGCATCTCTTCCAGCTTGTTCAATCAAAACTTCTTCTCCACCTGGATGCTGGAAGAGAAGATTTCAGGTAAACAAAGGGCTAGATGCAAAAAAGACTCCAAGAGTCTCCCCAGCCTTCCTTCTAAATCGTTCTGTTCTTCATGGATGCCTCAAACCAACATCATCAAGAAAATCTGCCAAATATTCAATTGTACAACCTCTCCTTGAAGAACCAACAGAGAACGACAGGCACTACACAGCCTAGGAAATATCACACATAACATAAAACCCCTTCCAGAGACAAATCCCCAACGGACACGGGGAAGCACAGCTTTGTACCCCCCAGCCAAGCCACCCCTTCTGCGATTCTGTAATGGATTTGAACAAGAAAATAACACAGAAGAAAGGACAGCCTCATGTAGCTTTTCATGGGCTTCACTGCATACATCAGACTCTTGCTTGCAGAGGAACCTTTCACAGAATCACAGAATAACCAGGTTGGCAGAGACCCACTGGATCATTGAGTCCAACCATTCCTATCAATCACTAACCCATGTCCCTCAGCACCTCATCCACCTGTCCCTTAAACACCTCCAGGGAAGGTGACTCAACCTCCTCCCTGGGCAGCCTCTGCCAGTGCCCAATGACCCTTTCTGTGAAATTTTTTTTCCTAATGTTCAGCCTAAACCTCCCCTGGCGGAGCTCGAGGCCATTTCCTCTCATCCTGTCCCCTGTCATCTGGGAGAAGAGCCCAGCTCCCTCCTCTCTACAACCTCCTTTCAGGTAGTTATAGAGAGCAACGAGGTCTCCTCTCAGGAGCCAGTGAAGCAGAAGAAAACATTGACTTCACAGACAGCAGTGGAGGAAATTATGTTTTCCTTCTTCTGTACAAGTGGGAAAGAACAGAAGTTACAACAAGAAAAACACCAACTCCTCAGGATGCTCCACAATGCCACTGGCAATTCTTTTGTTGGCAGGCAGTCACAGACAAGTGTCACACCAAGCAGCATGAACTGACAAAAAAACTGCTGCAATTCTGTTTTCCTTGATGGTTTAGGCTCTTCTCTTGCACTGCCAATACTGTAATTCCAGGGACAGACTGGCAATGGAAAGCGCTAGTCTCAGGGCCAGCAAAGTACAATCTCTTTACAGTGTCAGTGTGAACAAACAGGTCAGTTTAAACTACCCGCTAATCCACTTAAACCCATAAAGTGGTCAGGCTTCCGAGTGCAAACACTGGGACTAACCCAGTTTTCTACAGCAACAAGCACTAAACACGCGAGTTGAGAAGGTGAGACTAGTTCACTGCTGCCTGAAACTCCTCTAACAGCTACAAGCCTGGAACTGGAGAGGAGATGTTAGACATTTCAGATCAAAGGACTAACACATGAGTTTCTACAATGTCCCTTTCCTTCCCACAGATGCAGAACTGTTGTTCTCTTCCCTCTCTTGCCCCTCTTCCTTCAGCTTGTCTGTTTCTGCTGCCAAAAGTTTAAATATTCCTGCTTGGCTATCACACCTCACATCAAACATACCCAGTACAGGCACATAACCAGTCTAGTTGTTTACTCCAGGGAGTTTAGTTCTGCAATCCTCATCTCAGAGCTCTATATTCTGAGTAAATCCCTTTATTGTCTAGGTATGTCACAAAACCAAGGTGGGGCTTTCTCTGCAGCCCCGAAGGGCAAAGTCTGCAGTCCCTGGACACACTCTGGTTAGCAGTCAGTTATTAGATTGCCTCCACCATAAAACCAAGTGAGGCTCCACTCTGCTCACCCGTGCGTAGCTACAGGTCTTGGTGACATTTCACTGACACCAACCCTTCGGCTCCCTTGATCTCACGGTAAACCGGATCGGAGAATATTAGGATAGGACTATAGGACTATTCTGCTAGGGCAGAAAACCCACCCGAAAATAAAAGACAAGGAAGCGATTGTCTGCTGGGGTGGCTGTGGGAGAGGTCACTGCAGAGCTGGACACATGTTGCTGTTACACAAGGGAGCTAAGGGAACACAGGCAGCAAGACCAACCTATAGATCATCTCTGTGGCCCTCAGATCACACTCTCGGACTTGGCTGCAGTGGGAGGATGCAGTTCTGAGTAATATGTGCACAGAACTGTCCAATTTTCAGCTATTTTATAAGCATGCTTGCAAAGATCTATAGAAATTAAGGGATGAAAAGACAGCCATTTCCTTTAAGCCTTCTAGAAGAACTTCTTAGAGATGTCGCATAGATCTCTTTTGAGATGGAAAAATATCAGACATGAATTTTAAGAGGATAACCTAATCTATAAGAGCAGAACACCCCTGCAGTAGCAGGAACAAGTAGTGGATATTGGCTTTCAGCAGCATCCAGTCTTTGCGTATACAAGAGGTGTGAAGAACGGTAAAGTTTACTCCTCTTTGCACCTTTGGGTCTGAAGCCTTTCTATGCACTTGCAAAATCTACAAGAAAAATTATTTATTCGTGCACATCTTCCCTTCACTAAAATCACCAACTCAAAATAAATAAAGCCTTCAAACGTTTTGGCATGTGTATTTCTGAAAGAGCTCCCTAGTGCAGACAACCACAACTTCAGCCGGTTCTTTCCCTGTCAAGCCCCAGCACACGTAAAACCAGACTATTTATATAGGAAGTCATTTACTCTGCCATAAATGTCCCCAAAGCGACAGCTCCTGCAGGAAAACATGGAAACTGAAAGCGTTGCAAACTGCAAAAAAGAAAAATGTACTTACACAAAATTAATTGCTGAAAAATGTTTCTGAAAACAACAGCAAAGCAAACAAGAACAAGAGAGGTGGGCCCAAGAGCCAGTGGCTGGAAGTTTCCCTCAAAAACAGTAACAAAAGAGGAACTTCTCTGTCCCTGGAGCCTTCAGCACACATAATTAATAAAGTACACACTGAGAGTAACTTTAATAGTCTGGAAGCACCAGTTCTGGAAGAATATGACCAACACCACAGTTTTACAGGGAGAATGCTGTCATTTAGCAGTGAAAAAACAAGAGCTGTCATCAGAATCGGGCTCCCTCCCCATTCCCTGGCCCAGGTGGCATGGGAAGGAGGCCAGCCCGCTCTTGACTGTCGGGAGATTTAGGGGTAGGGAAAACCCAAGGCTTCCTCCTGCTCTGCAATACTGGCAGCTGCAGCAGGTGCTCTCAAAAGCATCACTTCAGTGTGATTCTCGAAGCAAGTTCTCCAAATTCCAAACTGGGTCCAGAGAACAGCAGAAGCAGGGAGCTGTGCAACCGCATTTTCGCTCCAAGCTCACTTTAAATGTCACTGATGCTCAAAGGTGGCAAGCAAAGAAAGTTTGTCCTCAATGACTTGTTCCCTAATTAGCAGGCCATGTAATCCATCTTGTGCATTCAGCCAGCAAGGCTGTATGTATTTGTGAGACCTCAGAAGATGCTCCGTCTGTGTAGCCTTTAGAAGGGTCATGGAATGAGCAAACAGGGCACACAGCAAAGGCTTCTGAGGGCCTCACAGAAACTTGTTGCAGAAGAAGAGAACTTCAAGTCACCTTTTCACAAACTCCGAGTGCCTGTCGGCATACATCTAGCTGGCAACTGCTGATACAGATTCACAGGAAAGTGAGCTCAGAAGCAACACTAAGCTCCATGACTAATTAGGCTGCTGGATTAGGTAAGACGCAAGATCATCAGGTTGAAGAGGGATGCAAAAGCTTTCATTCGTAGCTCCCAGTATTAAAGAAATAAGCCAGGAAGAGCATTACTGGGCAATAATAATGCACACACCAGAAAACAAGGAGAAGCAGCCAGCGAGACAAATGGCGTTTGTCAGCCACACATCCTTCAGAGATTGTTTTAAGACACAGAACAGGTTTCCCCATAAACATCTCTGCAAAGCCAGAGCAAGTCAGCATGAGCAAACACAGATCTCTCGCATTCCTCCCTCTCCCTCACAGAGTTCTGGTTTCTGATACACCCAAGCATGCAGGAATTAAATGCAGAAGGGTGTTCAATATTCATTTCTTACTGCTGGTGCAATAAGGAGGCAAGATTCTAAACCCTTGTTGTCTCTGTGATGTAAGTAACCATCTAATAGTTTCCTCCTCTCTACTTTCATCTCAATAATGCTCTTAACTACCAGCTCTCCCAAGTACAAATCTTACCCATATACTTGCCTAGAAAGAAACCACCTTCTGCTATAACTCTATAATCTTACAGAGAAGCTGTCAGTAGAATATTTTCTTGTCTAGAAACATAGTTTGAGGAGCGTTATACTCGAAACCAACTGACCAGTCTGGGTTAGAAGTGTCAAAAACCAGGCACGCTCCACTTGGAAACCAGTTCAAATAGACTTCTAGTCACACTTACCACAGGCATCAGAAGCAGCAGCACATGCCAACACGACAAAGCTGTGGTGTCTGCTATGTCTTGTGGACTCAGGTAACAGACAAAAGGGTATAATGAAGAAACATACATTTCCAAACCTTCTAGTCACGTGTAAGAATGAAGACAAACCATGTCCCTCTATCATAAAAATGCTTGTGAAAAAAAGTCTAGTGTAGATTGTGCACAAGTTAAAACCCGCAGATTTTAATACCAGTATGGTGAGGGCACAAGTGTGAGCAATACTAGACCTCAGAGAGCCTGTGCAAGAGGCACATCTGCCTTCCTCCACTTCCTCACTCATCATTCACACCTACCTGAGCAGCCAGCCCTTTGTGCTCTAGCCACACTCTACACTTGCTGTCCTAGACTACTTCAATCAGCAGTAATAGCATCTATTCTGGTGGTCCAGTTACCTACATTTGGGAGAAAAGGTACACTATTGTCACGAGGCTGTCTCAGATTTCACATAATCCCACTCATTTCAGGCATTTACATGCCTGCATTTTGCTCACACTCTTATAAGTCAGTAGAAATTTGCCATGTGATATATGTCTTGACTGTTGCTCCTGTTACACCATAGATAACATCAAGTAAATGGGAAGTTTAAACTGATCTATGCTTCCAACAACGTACGCATTTGGTGTAGGCAAGCTAACAGCTGACCTGCTGCACTCAGTTTGCAGGAATCGTGAAGCAGAATTTGACACCCTTTAAGTGAGGCTTCTTTGAGATTGCACAATCACTCCAAGACAACGCTCCAGTGGAGTTCAGCAATCCTGTTCAAATAATCTGTGACTAAAGGCCAGGAAAGGCAACAATTAGACACCACCTCCAAGGGGAAACCACCCACTGAAACCCCACCAGGGGCACTACAGCAACTTGGAGCTCTAGAGCTGAACAGTTATCAGACAATGGTAACTCTTACACAAGAGAAACACTCCTGGTTCTAATCAGCTACATATTGTTCTCCTGCCACTTGACTGATTCCAGTGGGGTCACAGATATAGGCATAGTAGAGATATAGTATTTCTGATATATAGATTTAGTATTTTTCTCAATAAATTAGGCCTTGATCTATGTTTACAAGTCTCACTCTGTCAGTGAAGGGTGTACGTAGCAGCGTGTTGTGCCAGCCCTGCTGGCACAGTGAAACAGTAGCCTTATTATTCTTCCTCTCCCTACTCCAAGATATTTTTCATGTTAGAATAACAAAAAATGGGTAAGAGGCTTGGAAAGAGCAATGTGAAATATCATCTGAAGGTTAACATTCAGGACACCGCTAAAACTACTGTTCATCACCTGGCTTGTGAGGGGGACTGAGGTGTTTTTCTGGGTTCATTTATAACACCGAAGGTGCCCCAGGGAGGACGTCCCAGATGTTGTCTTACACAGAGGATGCAAAGATGAAGACCGTGACCACCGCCCAGCATCTGTGCTCTGAAACACAGCAGCATTCACACTGGGGAAAATATCTCAAAAACATTTTTCTAACTCTTAATTCTGAAAAGCGATAAGCAGCAGCTTTAACCAGAACACAGAGGGAAGTGCAAGATGCAGTCTCTGCGAGCACTGTCCCAGCCTCCAGCCGGTTTTGGCTTTTCCTAAACCCATAGCATTTTGTTATTTAGAAACCAGCAGTGAACTCGTTTTCCATGTTTCTGCCCAGTCTTCTGCTGAATCTGCTTAAACTTTTTGCACTCCCAACAACCTTTAACAAGGAGTTCCTGGTCTGTTCTGTGTTGCATGAAGAAACACTGTAGTTTTGAACCTAGTTCCACCCAGCTACTTTGATGCCCCTTGGTTCTTGTACCAGACTTTTAGATGCGGGCAGACATGGAAGAGTTCAGAAACCAGTGGAGTACAAATACAGAATACACCTACCACCCTGCCAGTTTCCTTTAAGCAGCAGAGGTAGCTGGGCCCACAGGTTTGTATTCCACTACACCCTCAGTTTGTGACAGATGCCAGATGACAGCTTTGGCCTAGTGCCGAGGGACACAAAAATTGGAGAGGGTACACATGGAGAAGGCAGTCAGCTGCTCAGAAAATCCTCATGTACCAGCTGGAGAACTCCTGGTCTTGTGAACTGACCCTGGAACAGGAATCCGAGTACCTTGATTCTGCATGTAGCTCCACCATTTAAGAGTTGCAGTCACACTCAACAGATTTGCCTTCTCCTTCCCACCCCAGCAATAAGCTCTTTATGGTACAGCTGGCACCTTGTTGTAGATGCACGGACTAACCTGGCAACCAGTCTCCCACCTCAGCAAGACCTACAGGCTGTCCTCTAAAACAAACAGCTGAGCAGCAACTCTTCATGCCACTGCTCCTCTGCAGCACCAAACCACCCCGCTTCCCTCAGGCACCATCCCAGTGTCCCACGTCCTTTTCTTCCCAGCATACTTGGTGTCTGGACTCTCAAGTCTCAGAGACTCAAGAACAGCAGTCGCTCAGCAGGCAGCTTTTCCTACCTTGCATCTGCAAACATTGCTGGAGTACCAAGAGCAGACGCTAGTGAGCAAAGGAGCGAGCAGCCAGGATCCATTTACGGTCCCATGAAAGATTTTTCATTATAGAAGCAATGAACGGTGCAGAACTGGCTATGGCAAAGGCTGTAGTAAAAGGCACTCCTTAATTTGCTCACTGAAATTCCTCAAAGACTCTCTTAAGACATTGTGGGTAAGACTCAAAGCACAAGTCAGATTCTGAATGAAGCACGGTGGTGGAGATCCAGTAAACAAAACAGATTGAATTCAGCTTTATAAATAAATACCAGAAAGCTACCAGGAAAGTGAGTACCTCCAGCTGTCAGGCCATGGTAAAATAGCTGCCAGGTTCTCTACTCCTATCTGAGAAGCCTCTACATGTCTCCAAGGTAGCCTTGTCATTTTATGTCATGACGGCATAGCAGACATGCTTTAATTGTGTATGCCTGGAGTAAACCACTAGTTAAATTTAGATGAGCAAAACCAGCAAGCAGCAACATGCACATTTTCAATTAAGTGTTCTTCTTGAGAGCTGATTAGATTAACTTTCGCCCATTACCCTGTAGGGGCTTGGTGTTATTTTAAGCTGGGATAAAAGCCCTTTGAAATTTTGTTACTGTTTCTTCCCACACTATTTTCAGCTCCAAACACTAAAGATACTCTTTTGAACCTTCTCAAAAACATCAGAAGCATCAAGTCAATAAGCAATTTTTATCCCCACACCAGAAAGCGCTGGAGATTACACAGCAGTGACTGCATCCCTTCTGAATCACTCCTGCACAATCAGGAGTGCGGCCAATGCTCATCTACTGAGTCACCACTACTTTCTCCCTTAACTTCTGGGGCATCCCCGGAGATGTCGAAGTTAAACTAGGCTGATCTATCCCGATACTGTTTGCTCTACAAGACTAGAAGTGAAGTAACATGCACCTCCCATGTAAGGCATGCCTAAACAAATTTCCTAAGGAAACAGAAGTTGACTCAAAGGAGTAAAAGCATCACCCCTACACTCAGCTGGCCTTTGTGAACACAACCTGCCATCACTCTCCCATTTCTCGCAGGAGCCTGTAAACCGCACAGGCAGGTCTGCTGGGGCCCCTCCTCAAAGCCTGTGAGCCTCTCCTTCAGGCAGTGCTGGGCTGCTGAGGCCCCACAACCTAGGGATCCTCAGGGCCTCCTTTTCCACCTGCCCAGGGATTTCTGCACCCCGTGGCAGCCCCCCACCTCATGCCCCAGGATCTCTGCCCCTTTGGCAGTCCCCCCAACCCTTGCCCCAGGTTCAATGCCCCCCATGGCAGCACCCCCAGCCCTGTAAGATCTTTCCTCCCATATCAGCCTCCCCAACCCATGCTCTGGGATCTCTGCTCCCCCATGGCACCCCACGGCTCTACTCCTGCTCCTCCGACCCTCCCAGTCCCTCTCCCTCCCTCTCAGCCCCCCAGACCCTTCCCTCCCCTTAGTCCCCGAGTCTCCCCCACCCTCTCCCCTCCCAGAGCTTGTCCTTCCTTTCCCTTTCAGCTCCCCAATCCCTCCTTGCCTCCATCCCCTCCCTTCTCCACCCCCCTTGCTCCTCCCATTCCCTCTCCTTCAGCCCCCCAGACTGCCCCTTGCTCCCCGCATCCCCTCCTTTCTCAGCCCCTCAGGCCCCGCCATCCCCTTCCCTCTCAGGCCCTCAATCTCTCCCCATCCCTTCCTCTACCCTCTCAGCCCCCCAGGCCCCCTGCTCCCCGCACCCTTCCTGCCCCGCCCCGCGCGGCCTCACCTCCGCTAGGAAGCGGGTGACATCGTAGACGCGCCCGTGGATGACCAGCCAGGTTTCGCTGCTGGAATTCCGCTTCGCCACCTCCTCCAGCGTGAAGACCGGCCCGGCCTCCTCCGCGCTCTCCGCGGGCTCCATGCTGCCCGCCATCAGCTTCGCGGATGCACGGGCTTGGCCCGCGGCGGCCGCCGTAGCGACGCTCCTACCTCTGACCAGCGGCGCGTGGCGGAGCCCGCCGGCCAATGGGAAGCGAGCGGCGCCGGGCGTGAGGCGCCCTCAGCCAATGAGAACGCGGGGAGTGAGCGGCTGCAGCCAATGGGAGAGCGAGGCTCTGGCTGTAGCTAATGGGAAGCGAGTAGCGCGGGGCGCCCGCAGCCAATGGGAACGCGCGGCGCGGGGCCGGGCCAATAGGGAGCGGGAAAGCGTGCACGTGGCGACTCCCTCGGTCCCGGCCCAGAAGCTTTCGAATGTCTCTGGCTTCAAATTCCCTGAATCCCTGTGGTCTTGACCCCCCCAAATCCCTCCAGCCCCAAATTTCCCAAAACTCCCCTGCCTTGCCTTCCCCTACCCAAAGTCCTCCAGCTCCCTCAAATCCCTCAAGTCCAGAACCCCCCAGTCCTGAGTCCCCCAGCCCAGAATCTTCTGAATCCCCTGGATACAATTCCCCCAGCTCCCCTTGTCCCCAAATCCCCCTGAGCTCCAAATCCTTCCAACCTCAGATCCCCTGAATCCTTCTGGTCTCAATCCTTCTGGTCCCAAATCCCTGAGCTCCAACTCCCACCCGTCCCTGATTCCCCAAACACCCCCCCAGCCCGAATCCTCCTGGCCTCAAATTCCCTGGGGTTCCCCCCCATTTCCAAATCCTCCAGTCCTGGGTCCCCCACTCCCTCCAAGCCAATGGAGAGCGAGGAGCCCGTCAGCAGCCTCCCCGGTGCCCAGCGTCCCTCCACAGCCTCTGGTAACTCTCCCTGTCTGGCCTGTTGGGTGGGTGAAGAGAAATTATTCTGTGGAGACTGGGATTGCCTGGGAAGCACCTGTTACTGTTAGTGACTGTCCAAGCTCGTCTGATGGCCTGTGGTCAGAGCTGCAGCTCCCTCCCAGAGCTGAGCTGGAGGTGTCTGCCACCTCGAGGGGTCTCTGGTAGCAAACGGGGCTGGAAGGATGGTGGCATTGCCGAGGGAGTCACAGGGAGCAGCTGGTTTTTTTGGGAAAGTGTACAGAGTGTGCTGACAGGGTCTCTTGGCTGAGCAGTAGCACTTCATAGATTAATGAATCCCTAGGCTGGAAAAGACCTTTGCGATCATCAAGTCCAACCATACGTGTCCGCTATTAAACCAAATCCCTAAGCATTTAATCTACCTGTCTTTTAACTACCTCCAGGGATGGTAACTCAATCACCTCCCTGAACAGCCTCTGGCAGTGCTTGATAACCCTTTCTGTGAAGATTTTTTTTTCCTAATGTCAATCTGAACCTCCCCTTATGCAGCTTGAGCCTGTCCCCTCTCATCCTCTCATCATAGAAATGGTTGGACTCGATGATCCGATGGGGCTTTTCCAACCTGGTGATTCTGTGATTCTGTGATCCTATCACTTGGGCAAAGGGACCAACACCCACCTCTCTACAACCTCCTTTCAGGCAGTTGTAGACAGTGATAAGGTCTCACATCAGCCTTCTCTTTTCTGGGCTAAACAACCCCAGTTCCATCAGCCACTCCTCGTAAGACTTCTTTTCTAGGCTTTCAATTCCACTGTCCACCAAAACAGCTTTTTTTTTACTGCTCCTTTCATTTTGATTATTTCTAGCTGTGTATAATGTAAGTGGTCATCTCACCAATCTTTAAATTGAGCCAGTGCTCTAATGTCCCCGGAGCGCTGTGTTTGTTTCAGCTTCTAATGGAAAGTGTTCACATGCAGATCTGATCTGAGTCACTTGGTAAATTCTCTCTTCCCTGCCAGCCACACTGAACAGGTTTAGGGACAGAGAAACTGTCTGGAAGCTCAGGAACTTGAGTAATTTGCAAACCTCATGGTTTTCATTCATGAACTTACATTCATGGCTGTGGAATTTATTTTCTTACACTTGCAGTGCAGGTAAAGCGCTGGACCATGGACTGTTTGTTTTAACAGAACTGCTGAGAAGGCAGAAATGTCTGATGTTGTAAGACATGCTAATGTTATTACCAACACTGGCTAACAATTAAAGGTGTACGCAAAGAGGATTTGAGCGGGCTAAGATCCCTGCTGTTTGCTCCAGGTGGGATTTGAAAAGGAGCTCAAATGAATTGGGCCTCTGTACCTGGCTCGCTGCTAAGCTGGGATCTCTGGGAGTGAGGCACCCCTAATGATACAGTCTGGAAGATCTGTCAGCTCAGAGAGCTGACCATGCTGCCTGTCCACGTCCATGACCATACAAAGACAGGTTAGGTTCTTGAAGTTGTGTGTAAAGCAAGCTTTCTAGGTCACTCTCTGGTAAGAAACAAACGCTTCTTTTATTACTGGAGAGAAAGAAATTGTTCCAGTGGTGCCTGCCAACCATAGTCTCTAATCCAGTTTTTGTTGTAATCACTGCAAATGCCTGAAATTCTGGGCTTGAAACCTGGCATGGCAGCTGTTTTTCCTACACTGCCTTACCCTGGTCTTGTTCTGCTGGGTCTGGATGAGGAAATGGGGATGGAGGAGCAATCAGAGAAGTAAGGAAATAAATCCACTGTAGTAGGTAAAGAATAAAGCATGGGCAGAGAAGGCATTCCAGTCAGATCAAATTTGTGTAGGATTCAAATCCATCTCCTGCTGTCAGTGCATTCTCCGTCTTAGGAAGTAAGTGATAAATCCAGGTATACCACAGCAACAGCTAAACTTTGCTGAATGTTTCATACCCTTTGGTACCTCTGAGTGGTGACTTTTCCTCACACAGGCTGTTCCCTGGTGCATTAAGTGACTCAATTCTCAGAGCTGTAGCAAAGGATGTTTATCTTTGTAAAAGCATTTACTGCCATGTGCTTCCCAGCGAGCTTGCAGCCTTTCATCAGATCTCTTACTCTCATTCTGCTGGCACAGCAAACTGGGGGTTCTGCTCCTCCAAAGCTCGTAGGCAGCGCAAGTGCGTGGCTGTACACGCTGCCTTGGCTGTATTGCAGGCTTTTGTGTGGCCATGCTCTAAGTTAAACTCTGTTAATTCATGACATTTATTGAGACAGCCATAAAGCTGGAATATTTTTCTGTCTCTCAGTGCTTTCATCTATGCTAGCGCTTTTTTTTTCACTGAGGCAATGCACGCACGCTTGAAGGTCTCCTTGAAATACACACTCATTCCCCACCGTTGCCCAATGAAGTCTGCAGTGGCTTCTTTCAAGGCAAGTGTTGGAACCAGCGCTCTATCTGTGCTTGCTTTGGCTGTGCAGAGCAGCCACTGAGGTCACACTGTTCTTGAACTCCTTGGCCTCTTTTTCCTCTCTCACTTTGTTACAGGCCGGAGGGCACAGACCTCACAGTTTCTTCTCCAGCACCCCCAGTGCCGCAACATCCTTCTGCCTGGCCTTGACAGCACAGTCCTGCATCATTTTGCACAAAATGCCACTATAAAGACCAGTGCCACCCTGCTTTGACCAGGCTTCCCATCTCTTGGCACATTTCTGCTTGCCCCATTCCTTGGTTGCATCAAAAACTGTCTCTCTTTTCCTAGATACTTCCCAGAACATCCCTGCCTGTCTCAATTTCAATGCAGAGTGCTTGCCTTTGCTTCAAATTGGTTCAAAGCAGCAGTTTCTATAACCTAATAAATACATTTTCAAGTGCCTTTCTGCTTTTTTTTCTCCACAGCTCAGAGGGTCTCCACAGCTCCTCCACAGGTGGAGGGTTTCTCCATATATTTTGCAGAGCAATCTTATAATCCTCCTCAACATTTCCCTTTCCCACGGTGATAACCATTTAATTGCTGCCTGTTTTTCTGTAGCTCCTCATTGCCTTTCTAAGACTGCAGGACCCGTTTTGCTGTCGTGCATAGCACAGAGGCATCCTGGTCCATGACCAGGCTTTCCAGACACACTAGCAATACACTAACAAGCGTGAGTGTGGTAATAAGTGAATTCTGTATTTATTGAGCAACAGAATTCAATCACTGCTCTTCCTTACCACTATCAAGACCGAACAGAAGTCAGAAATGTGCCACGTGCCTGTCTAGAGAGCAAGCGCTCTAGGGCAGGTGCTGTTTGTTGCCTTCTGTTCAGGGGAGCACTGTGCATGCAGCCGGTGCTCTACGATAGAGAAAAGCATGTGCTGACCAGGTGCCCCTGGTGATTTTCCTGTTTTCTTTTCCACTGTAACTCACACAGAAAGGCAGACACGAGACCGCAGCAACGTGCAGATCTTGTTCTCTGGAATGTTTTCTTTCATCTGTAATCGCTTCATCGAAACCCATAAATCAACTAGTTAAAACTAAAAAGCACAAACGTGACTGTAATTTGTGCCTTCCTGCCCAGTGTTTCTTTTGGCACACAAAACACCAAACATTTTCCTGAAAAAAAATTATGATGACACCAGGCAAGGACTTACTGAAACTGGACAGTGAAGCCACTTGCGTTCCAGGTCCACTGCCTGCTTCCATAATCCCTGCTTCCTTTTCATTTGTCTTAGAAGATTCAGGGAGTAAAACAATGGCTTATATTTCTGTATTTACTCTGGAAATCAGAGTTTCAGGCTCATTCCCCAGTGCTGGGTGCTGTTAACACATAATTGTTCCAGGCAGGCCATGAAACCATGTGGGAAGGAGGCCGCAACAGAGATGCCAAGGCTGTGGCCCCATCACATGCCTTCTCCTGGCTCCACGAGCACATAAGGAGATTAACACCTTCTCAGCTGCCTCGAGGCTCTGCTGTGGGGATTCCAGTTCTCTGACATCTGTCAGCATCAACACATACAGCTCCTTCAGCTGCTGATGTCCAAACCATCTCAGGAACTGCAGAAACCTGTTCTAACCTGGAGCGGCTCCATCTAACAGGGTGGGAAGAGCAGCCCTCCTAGGAGAGCTGAAGAGACAGCATCTTGAAAGAAGAGATGCTGGTGGCCTTGAGGAGGAGATGATGGCAGCTCCAGAGGAGTGAGGACAGCAGGTAGAGGCAGGAGTCCTGCAGTAGGAGCAGGAGGCTGAGGAGGTGGACAACTCTCCTGCTTTTCCTGAGAGGAGCCTGGCTTGCAGAAGGCAGGTAGCCACCAAATGGCTTTGTCCAGGCATCTCAGAGAGAAAGTATGCTTTGTTCCCCTTGGGAGAGGACTCCAAGGATGCTCTTTTCTGATCTTTGAGAAGAAATAAATGAAATAGCTCAATATCCTAACACCTGTGCTGGGCTGGTGGGATCTTCCATAGCAGCTGGTGCATCCAGACGGGGTGGTGTCTGTCTTGGGTGTGGAAACTACTGAGCTTTTCAGAAACCCTGGACTTTTCTAGTCAGGAGACCCAGTATCTGAAAAGCTGTAAGGACAATCTATCCCATGCACTATTTCTGCAGCTAGTCAGCTTTCCTGGAATTGAGGGGAGAATGGTGAAGTTCAGGAGTCCCTGCCCTGTCACCTGTTCTTGCATCTTGTGACAGAAAAAGAATGAAATAATTTTGCTCATAGATATTTCATGTGGAAAAGTATTTTAACCAAAGTACATTGCTCTGTCATCTCCCCTCAGACCAGGAAACAACCATTTGTGTCTCTCTCTCTGCATCGTCCCTTTCCCCACTTGCACTCCCCAGGGCAGGCACACTGCCTCGGGTGAGCTGCCACCCTTTTTTCTTGCACACATTATTTTCATCTCCCTTTGTTTGCCAACAAAAAAAAAATCCCTCCCAGTTTTACTGTTTTCCGTTTGACACATGGATTTTTCTGATGTGTTTCCTTCTCCTCTGGCCAGGGGTGGAGGGAAGGGAGTATCCTGGATAACTTAACGCCAGAGGAATTTTCACGTGCCTTTCCACCTCAGGTGTGATAATCTCCATTACAGTGTCAGTGATGTGCCCTGGGCCAAAGCAATGCAGCCTCCAAGTGAAAGGGATCTGGGAGCCACAGAGAACCACCCTATAATCCAGAGGATTTGCCTCCCAGAGCTCTGCTTGGCTTTCACTTAAACCAGCCTTCCCAGGGCACTGGTTCTTCTGGGCCCTCACTCAGTAAAATCACAGGAAAGGTTTCTGATTCATTATGCAAAGTCTGAATAACTATGGGAATTTTTTTTGCCTCAAGATGCTGAAACAGGGACTTCATTTTCTTTTGCTGTTGCAGGTTAGGGGAATGGGATTTGCAAGTGGCTGGAGCATGAGGAATGGATGGACATGCTGTATGGAAGTGTCCCAGCTGTTCAAAAGACTGGGATAAAGAGCATAAAGTAAGAAACCACACCCAGGTAAAGTACAAAATAAATACTCCTGTCTTATACTTCAAGTGTTTGTTGAAGGCTGTGCTCAGCCTCAAGGCCGTGCCCCAAGTGAGACATTGGTGCTCATTCCTGCTCTAGTGTTGGATTCTGTTGCCATTTCTGCCCTGAGCGGCATGAGATACCTCAGGCTTTAAAACACAGCCTGGCTCTGCTCCTCTGGATAGAACATCTGGCAGAGATGGCACTGGCGCAGTTTTAGGGATGAGAGCAAGGTTAACCCATACCACTGAACCTTGGTGCCTGCAGATAAACAATCAAGAGAAATGAAGCGGCTGAGGGGGCTGGAGAACAAGCCTTATGAGGAGTGGCTGAGAGAGCTGGGGTTAATTTAGCCTGGAGGAGGCTGAGGGGAGACCTCATTGCTCTCTGCAACTACCTGAAAGGAGGTTGTGGAGAGGAGGGAGCTGGGCTCTTCTCCCAAGTNCCCATCTCTGCTCTGCTCCGTCCCAACCCTGCTCTCCCCCTTCTCTGCCCCCTCCCCCCGCCCAGCCTCTTGTTCTGCCCGCAGTTCCCCTCCTGCCCGCAGAGGGCGCTCCCTCCGGGTGCCGCGGTGCACGCCGGTTGCCGTCAACCGCCTTCAGCTCTAGGAGGGCGCTGCAGCGCCCTTCCTTGTCGTCACTTCCGGCGCGGCGTGCGCCACTTCCGGGCGGGATGCCGGGGAGACGGCAACGCGCGGGGCGGCGGGAGGGGATGGCGGCGGCGGCGGCGCGGGGCGGCCTCCCCGAGGAGGCGGTAGTTAACGGCTTCGTCCTGCACTTCTACTTCCACCAGGCCGTGTCAGCGTACCGCGCCGGGCGGAACCGCGACTTCCGCCAGCTCCGCGACATCATGCAGGGTGCGGTGGGGCCGGGGCAGAGCGCGGCCGCCTCACGGCCTGGAGCGGCGGCGGGAGCCGGGAGGATGGCGGGGAGGCGGCCCAGGGGAGGTTAGGTTGGACGTTGGGAAGAGGCGCCTTACCCAGAGGTGCTGGAGCGCTGTAACAGCTCCCAGGGAGGCAGTTGCTGCGCCAAACCTGACAGCATCCCAGAAGCGTTTGGATAACGTGCTCGGCCCCACGGTGTGAATGTTGGGGTGTCCTGTGCAGGGTCAGGAGCAGAGAGGGCTGAGCTGAGCAGGACAGGCCCAGGGTTCATGGTGGTGGCCAAGCTGAGCAGAGGGTCCCGACTGGCAAGGACGGGGCCAGTTCACCAGGGAAAGCTTGGACAGCAACAGCTGGGAAGGGGCCAGCCCAGGTGGGGGACAAGGGAAGCTGTGGCCTGGGGAGGCTGTGTCATGGGCTGGAGGGTGTCGGGAAGCTGGGGCTGGGCTGCACCATGTAACCTGTCCCTTGTCCCGCAGCCCTGCTTATGCGTCCCCTGGAGAAGGAGCCTGCGGTCTCCCGGATGCTGCGCATAATGCAGTTCCTATCACGGGTTGAGGAAGGCGAGAATCTCGGTGAGTCCCCAACCTTTCTAGTAAGGCTGCAGGGAAATCTCAGTCTTGACTTGCAGCCCATTCCCCCAGCTGGAGCATCCCCTGTTCTGGGCTTGTATCCCTGCAGCTTCCAGGAGCTCTGTTTCCATACAGATCAGAGGTCTAGTCCAGAGTTGTTAGGCTGCAGGAGCTTTCCCCTGAGGGCAAGGGGACAGAGAGTGTGGCTCTTTGGGTCTGTATTGTGCTGCCATTGCAAGAGGAAGGTGATTGCCCTTAGCTGAGGGCGGTTTGCTCAAGCCTAAGCTCCAGTGCTGCCCTGCTGCCTGATCACACCCCTCATAGATTCTGAAATGCTCCCTCTGGATCAGTTATTTGTAGGCAGGTGGTGCTCCTATAGCTTTCCCTGCCTGTGGGGCAGGGTTTTGCAGCTGAGGTGCTTGGCAGTCAGCTTGCTGTTACTTCTTATCTTCATCCTCAGTAAACTCTAGAACACGCAGTCAAACTGAGTGAATAAGTAATCAGGCATTTGTGAAGCATTGCTGTGAATACCTTGAAAACGAACAGCTGTGAATTCTTGTAGATTGCACCTTTGATAAAGAGTCAGAGCTCACCCCTCTGGAATCGGCCATCGGTATCCTGGAGCTCATTCAGAAGGAATTCGATGTGCCTGAGAAGGCAATGGAAACTGCTCAGAAAATGTTGAAGGAAGCTGTAAGACCTTTTTCTTTTTCAATAAATACTCTGCTCATCCTTTGTTTTAGAAAGGTCTTGCTTAAATGAATTGCCTTACATGTGGAATACTCTAGTTAGTGCTGACTTGGATGCAAACATTTTATCTTCAGTGTATGTGCTGCTTCATCAGCTAATGTAGAAGTTTTTTCTCTGTTTAAACTGGTGCTAAACCTGTGTGCTGTGCTAGATTGTTATACGTGCTTATCTAGGGAGTATGGTCAGTTTGATGTCAACAGAGAAACTGGTGTTTGTTTTCTTCTGTAGGCTGTTATTGTCTGCATCAAGAGCAAAGAGTTTGATAAAGCTTCAAAAATTGTCAAGAGGCAGATGGGGAGGGACCTCAGAGTTCAGGTGAGTCTGTGCTGGGAGGAGAACTGGCTGTTTGAGCACTGTGCGATACATCTTTTGAACTGTTTGGGGGGCTCTGGTGTATCTTAAAGGCTGTTTGGGGGTGAAGGGGAGGGTCACTTGTCACCCATGTTGCAGGAATAGAAGGTTTCCATAAGAAGCACAACTTTTGGGGAAGTCTGAACAAGGAGAAAGGGTGATGATGAAATGGGAATTATGCTCCTTGAATAATGAACCCTCAGCATTTGTCATTTCTGAAGCTTTTTGATTATCACCTAATTTTTGATTAGTTGGTTGAGTCACCTTCCCTGGAGGTGTTTAAAACGTGGGTGGATGAATTGCAGAGGGGCATGGTTTAATGATTGATAGGAATGGTTGGACTCAAATGATCCAGGTGGGTCTTTTCCAAACTGGTGAATCTGTGATCGCTTTGAAGCTCCCCCCTTACTCATGTTCCCTCGTGTATCTTCATGGGTCTTCCGCTCATCAACATTCATCCCTTGCCTCAAAGCTGACTCAAGCTCACATGTAGATCACAAGTTTGTGAGGAGGGCTGGTTTCAAAAGCAGAGAGACTCCCCGTTCCTGTTCTGTAGGCTGTGCAGTGGCCTTAACACTGAAAGCAAAAAGCCAGAATTGCTGAAATAAGATTGTTCTCTTGTTCCTGTGACCTTTTCCCAGCCTTATGTCAGTGTAAATTAGTTGGGCCTCGAGAATGCCAAATAGGAAAAGCCCAGTCCTCACCCAGATCCTCACTCCTGCAGTTGTTATTTATGCACTTGTCCCAGAGCATTCTTACCTCTTCCCTAGAAAAAGAAGAATGAGTTGCTGGCCATCGTCCGGGAGAAGAATTTAAGTCATCCGACAGTCAAAAACTTCTCCTACAAGAACTTCCAGCAGAGCATGTTCCAGTTCCTGAAGAGCTATGTGGATGAATCGGAGCCACTGCTGCAAACGGTACTTGTCTTCCCATCCTGCGCTTGCTCCTACCCCAACGAGGAGCAGCAGGAAAACAGTGTGAGGTGCAGATTTGCGGAAAACTGTGCCACAAGACCATGAAACAGTAATTTGGCTTCTCTGTGCCTTCGGTGCCAGTAATGAGCTAGAGTTTAGGCACTGAAGTAACAGTGGGTTGCTGTTACTTTGGATTTACCAAAGTACTTCAAGTTCAGTCAGTTCGTAAAATGTTTATGCAGTTGAACATGTTTTGTTGTCCATGTAACAAATTTTAATTGATAGACACGAACTTCATATGTGATTCTGATTGCACTGCAAGTAGCAGCTTAAAATGCCTTTGGGAGGGGATAAAATCACAAGGAAACATCTTTATAATGGTTGTGTGTTTTTTCTCTGTCCAAGATAGTAAAAAAGACCTCCAATTCAGAATATGACAAAGACCCAAAATATTTGTCGGTGACTTCCGAGTCTGCAAATGGCCCAAAGGGCCAAGCAGCAGTTCTGGAGCATTCAGGACTAATAGAGGACCCAGCAGAAGCTCCAGAGCCTGATGAAGCAGCAGAAGACCTAGAGGGAACTCCCAACAGTCCAGCAAGGGCAGACAACCCCACAGCAGCTTCTGAGTTTATGGAAGGAGCTAGAGACTCTGCAGCAGGTGCCGAGCCCATGGAAGAAGAGACTGACCCAGCAGCAACGCCTGAACATATAATGGCAATGGTTAATAACTTGGAAGATGCTTCAGAACCTATGGAAATATCTAAAGAACCAGCAGCAGCAGCTTCAGAACTTCCAGCAGTGCCCTGCAGGGACACAGAAAGGTGGGCAGAGGAATCTGGCCCTGCATGGTGGATGAGGTCTAGCAGTGGTTCTCTTCTCGGGGGTTAGTTTGCTCTGTCTAGGCAGCTCTTAACATCTCTAAATGCTGGCCCAAGCGAGCCCCAAAAGCTGTCAGTGCAAGGCTTATGCAAAGTAAAAACCAGGCTTTCCTGGTGCAGTGTTTGGTATCCGCATGGTTCAGTCCGTAGTCAAGAACAGCAGGATACTCTGTGCTGTCTTTAGCAGGGCTGTGGTCTTGTTCTCTGGAGACCTGCTTCCCCGGCACGCCTTGCTGTTTAGGAGGAGGGTGGGCCAAAGGGTTGAGAGTGCCCTCTTCAATAGATTTTATTTGTACCCTGGGGTCACAGTGAGTTGTTGAGGGTCACACTGTAGGGGAAAAAACTGATTTCATTAAGTGGAGCCTCCTTGGTGAAATCTTTACAAGCTGCTCAGTTCTGTTTATTTTGTAGGCAGCCCTCTGGAACTGTAACCGCGTATGGGATTTCTGTTCTGAGAGAAGCTTTCAAGATCCTGTCGGACTCCCAGGATTCTGATGCACTCTTCACCAAACTGGACGAAACAGACTTTTCTTTCCCCAAGCAACTATCTCCTTCTGTATCCCACAGAACCAAGAGACGGAAAGAAGAGACGAATCAAGATTCTGAGATCTCAGACCCTCCTGAAATAACCCGTAAGGGCAAACGCTTGTTGACCATAAGCAAACTGGTCATGGAGCCAGACTTCCAGAGCAGCGAGTCAAGTGACAGCCCAGACTCTTCTCAGGAGCCAGTTGTATCTTCTGCTTCCAGACCTGCTCAGAAATTGCAAGACCAGCCTGTATCTACTGAGAGTACCAAGTACGAAGCCCGTCTCTTGTGGTATATTCTAATCTGCATCCGATCTTTTGACTTGCAGCTGACGTCGGTAGTGAGAACAGCAAAAGCCTTTATATTTAATTCAAGATGAGTATACCAACTGTCCTTGCCTGCTAGCTTATGTGGAACTGGGCAAAGTAAGCAGTCTGTTGTCCTTAGAGTTTACTGGTTGGTTAATGGAGAGAAGAAAATTATCTGGCTTCCACTGGCAGGGAGTCAGTACTGGTAGGTGATTCCAGCATGCTTATTACGGGTAATACATGCTTCTTGGAATTTCGGTTAGTGATGCTGACACTGGAAAAAGTTCATAGGTGCATCTTGTGGAGCAGATCAGACTTGCCTTTCCACCTCTTGAGAAATACAACATTCACCTCACATAAGCTCTTTTCATGAAACCTATGTGGGTTAACAAACTTGTAGTCATAGCTTTCTGTCTTTTTTTTTAGTATGAATTTGTGGCTGAAATGACTGCAGTGAGAGGTATGTTAGGGATTTTTCCTTTTTATAGGGACTTCCCACAGATAATGGCAAAGTAGGCTTATTGGCAGAAGTCTAAAATTAACACTTATTTCTCTTGTGTTAAGAGACTCCTTAACCAGGGTGCAACAAAGCTTCCTGCTTAGATGTCTGAGTTGTTCCTTCTTTGCTTGGTGAAGCTGTGTAGCAGCCAGCAGTAGTGATGTTTCAGATCACCAGGAATGAAACTGAGAGGACTGAGGAGAGCTTGATGTGTTTGAAAAGATAACCAGGCTACAGCCTTAATTCCTGGCTTAAGAATGTCGAGAGTACAGAGGTTTGGTTTTCAGGGGCAGGCAGGTTTTGGTGCTTTGTGTAGCTCGGCTCCTTTGGAGATGGATTGTCTTTCTGTGAAGCACAGGAGAGGGGCTGCAAGTAGGGATGTGCTGCAGTGCAGCTGGCATTGATGCTGTGCTGGTGCATTCCATTCAGGATTAAGCGAGTTGTCAGAGAAGCAATTTCCAGCCCTCCATGTTGTCCATTTCCTACAGTCATCTGGGAATTCTACTTAATTTCCTGCTTTTTCAAGGACTTGTGAATGGTGCCATTTGATCTCTTCTGTTTTCCAGTAGTGCATTGCTTAGTCCTTAGGCTATGTCTGGAGTTTATTTGAAGGGTGGTGGGGAACGCTATGGGGATGGGACGGTGTTTTGTGAACTCTTCCAGACCAGAGCGCTGTGGCCGACTGCTCCAGGAAGGGGTTGGACTGGGTGATTCGGGTGTGCTGCCTTCCCACCCAGTGCCAGGTGCCTAAGGCAAAGGCTGGTGGCACATTGCGAGGGAGCCCAGAGTGGGGCTGCTGATGCTGGCTGGAGCAGTTCTCAAGTTTCAGCCCTGCTGTTGTGCAAGTTGGTTTCCAGTTCACCTGGAAAGTGATTTATTTTCTGTGCTGCTTGTGCGGATGCCTTGAAGCCTTTGCGTGCTGGGACTTGTGGTAGCACCGGTGCTAATGGCATCTGTCTGGAAATCTAATCGTGTGCATCTCTGGCTTGTTCTCATATGTTTGTGTGCCAGAAAGAGGTGTTCAACAGTGCACCTTCAAGGACAGAATGTAATTCTAAATGGCTTCAATTACATTGGATGTGACAGCTGGGGTTAAGCTTTTGAAGTTTTTTAAACAGGTTTAATTTCATCTCACAAGTTTGTACTTGGCGATTTGAAGCAGGTGAGACTTGATCTCTTGGAGAGGCCTCTGTAGCTCGGCTTATCTCAGTAGCGTTAGTAGTGGCACAGCAATTAAATGCTTCTTGGGGAGACTAAAGGCTTCTGCCCCTAGCTGTTGGCAGTTCTGTGCTGTATGCGAAGGCCTGGGACGTCCAGCTATGTGTCTCTTTTCTGTTAGTGCTTAATTGTCTAATTAATATGCAATCACTTGTTTTTGCAAATGCTGGCTACGAAATACAGTATTCTGCGTATATTTGAGAATGTGTTGTATGTCAAGCCTCTAGGCAGGGTCTTCTAAGGATTCGTATCTCTCTGAAGGGACTGGAGAAGCTGGTGTGTTTATATACTGCTTTATGGGTGCATTTATCTGCACTGCACTCCCTCTAAAATGTTCTCCCTAGCTAGTAGCCAAAGTAAATGCTTGCCTGCTTTCAGGTCCTCCCGAGGAAGGTGGAACAGCTCATATGGCAGAGAAGAAAAAGACTATTGGAGTGAGGAGGATGACCTCTTTGCAGATGCAGGTAAGAGCAGAGCCCCTGTTGCAGGTGTTCACTGACGATAATCCTGGCTTCTGTGCTCACTCGCGGGTGTCTTACTCTTTTCTGTGAGACTGAATTTTGCAACCAGAAATCCTAAAAGCCCAAGAAATGAGTAGCTGTCCAACTCTGAGAGAGGTACTCTTTGTTACTCTGACCTGAAATACCTGCTGAAAAGTCCCATCCAAGTGTCAGACTAATCATGCTTAGCTTACAGGATGTAAATATGGGAAATACAACTCTTTGCCTCGTTCCAACTCTAGTGCTGTGAAATTAAGTTTGTCTTTTCATCCAGATCAGTTTTCTAGTCCTGTTCCCTCTGCAGCTCGATACTCAGCTTAGCTGGTGAAAAGGAGTGGACAATGGATGTCTAATTGCAGCCTCAGTATACACCAGAGCCACATCGTGGATGGATGTCCCTGTTCTTGACGTGTTGGCTGGNATGAGTAGCTGTCCAACTGTGAGAGATGTACTCTTTCTGTCGTGGATGGATGCCCCTGTTCTTGACGTGTTGGCTGGTTTAAAGCAAAACAGATCTTATTGGAAAGCTTTTACATAAAGCAAATGAAGCTTGAAACAGAAAGGCTGTGCATGCTATAGCTACAGAGCGGGGAGGGATAAAGGAATTTGGTTTGATTGTCTGGCAGGGAATATTCTCATAGGCTGACTGCACAGTTCAGCAGTGAAGCTGAAGGCAACCTCTTGAGGTCTGCACCTCCTGAATGATGGTGAAATGTAATCCTCTCGCCTTGTTTTTCAGCATCGCTTGCTTCAAACAGCCACAACAGTACAGTCTTCGGTTCCAAGAAACAGGTAATGTGGAGCCCTTAAGTCATTTCTGTAAGGCCTCAAATCAGGACTTGTCTATATAGCAGTGCAAACTATTAGACACTTTGCCGTACATTGAGGATACTCTGCTGCTCTGACCACTTCTTCCTCAGTGGCCTGCAGCTCCCTACAGCAGGGTGAGCTGCTGCTGTGCATTAAATGCATCCCACACACCAGGTACTGGGTCTGTGCCTGCAGTCCCTTGATGCTTGGTTCAGAACTAGGTTTGCTGAGTTCCCCACATGCAGGAGTTGTTCAGCATCTTGTTCGGGTGAGGTACCCCCTGTTCTCCCTAGTGACAGGGGACAGGACAAGAGGGAATGGCCTCAAGCTCTGCCAGGGGAGGTTCAGGCTCAACATAAGATAAAAATTCTTCACAGAAAGGGTCGTTAGGCACTGGAACAGGCTGCCCAGGGAGGTGGTTGACTCACCTTCCCTGGAGGTGTTTAAGGTGCAGGTGGATGAGGTGCTGAGGGACATGGTTTAGAGATTGGTGGGAATGGTTGGACTCAATGACCTGGTGGGTCTTTTTCAACCTGGTGATTCTGTGATTCTATGGTTCTACACTCATACAGCAATTTAGCTGGGAAGAGGTTCTGCATTTGGTGCTACTAGGTACACTCTCACTCTTGTAGGAAGATAGCTGCTGGCTCTTGGTCTGCTGTATGCTGGGTAGCACTTTGTTCCCTCTGATTGCTTTCTTCAGTTATTTCGCATTTTGCCTCCAGACCTAAACTGCAGATTTTTTTTTTTCCCCTACACTCTTACTTGCATGCTGTTAACACACGGTGTAAGTCAAGTACTTTGTATGTGTGATACTTGCTGTTGCATCAACAGGTAACTCCTCTTTTAGGTGTCCAGGACTGTGCTTTGGGAAGCAGAACTACTCCTGAGCTTGTGCTGGAGCTGAGTACTGCTCTTACCTATAACAGTTAGGAGAGCACATCTACAGCAAAGCAGTTACTGAGTGCTCAGTGTGTTACTGAGTGAGCTCTAGCTCTGCCTTTCCTCTGTGCTGGTAGCACAGATGATTAAGGGAAGGAATTATAATGCTGTTCTCTGCTAAATGCAGCTCCTCCCTCAAACTGCTCTGTACTCACAGAGCTTCGCTTCCTTTCTCTCTTGTAGAAATGGACAGTGCAGGAGAGCCAGTGGATCAAAGACGGTGTGAGGAAGTTTGGAGAAGGGAGATGGAAGGCCATCTGCCAGAAATACCCCTTCCAGAACCGCACGCCGGTGATGATCAAGGATCGTTGGCGGACCATGAAAAAGCTGGGAATCCTCTAAAGCTGGGAAACATAGGATTTTAGGTGCAAAAACCTTATTTTTCTTTTGAAAGCTGGACCAGAGCAATGGTAGCAGGGAAGCTGCTGTGCTCAATTCCGATGTGTATTCCGGGTAGTGTGGTGAGCCCCTGTGGCTCATGGTACTACAGACTGTTGCAGTGGATGGAAACCACATCTGACAAGAACTGAGGAGCCTTGTGTCTCGAGGTGTAGCTGCAAGGTTTAGGTCTGCTGTAAGTTTGAGGGCTTGAGTAGTTGGTAGAAGCCACACAGCCTGGCTAAAGACACTCGCAAATGGCCTGGACTGGGACTTTCGTTTCCACCTGAACAACTGCAGCCTTTGTACAATGAATCCCAACCAGCTGGGCTGCTGAAATGACGGTTTTCTCTGCTCATATGCTGTCTAGTGGCAGGATAATCCCATCAGTGGCTATTTTTATGTGTTTTAATTGTCTGTGCTACGAATTGCTGCTTTGATCTTGTTTGTTTGCCTCTCTCTCCCTCAAGGGTCTGAGCACAGTGCATAAGTCCTAGTGCTTCTGAGGGGAAGAAGAGATTTGGGCAAGGTGATCTACTTTGATTTCCACCCCACCATTCCTATTTTTCTTTGTACAGGGCTAGTCTGCGAGTGGGAATTTTTTTCTTGGCTTTGAGGCTTTAAAAACATTGTATTTTTGTTTCAGTGCTAAAATGTTAGTTGTTCCCATGTTAAAAGTCTCAGCGCTTACTGATTTTTGGTCATGTCTTAGTGGCAGTTCTTCCCACTAACATCCTGTGAGCAGTCCCTGCGAGCGTATGAGCTCTGAGCACACCACATATTTCTTGCCTTCAGGTGCCAAAGCTGGAGTCTATGTCTGATTGGTCTTGTGTAAAATAAAGTTCCTTTCTTGTTGGATAT
>WAAB01008272.1:98533-109160 GCA_013389865.1 Piaya cayana
GGACAAGAGGGAATGGCCTCAAGCTCTGCCAGGGGAGGTTCAGGCTCAACATAAGATAAAAATTCTTCACAGAAAGGGTCGTTAGGCACTGGAACAGGCTGCCCAGGGAGGTGGTTGACTCACCTTCCCTGGAGGTGTTTAAGGTGCAGGTGGATGAGGTGCTGAGGGACATGGTTTAGAGATTGGTGGGAATGGTTGGACTCAATGACCTGGTGGGTCTTTTTCAACCTGGTGATTCTGTGATTCTATGGTTCTACACTCATACAGCAATTTAGCTGGGAAGAGGTTCTGCATTTGGTGCTACTAGGTACACTCTCACTCTTGTAGGAAGATAGCTGCTGGCTCTTGGTCTGCTGTATGCTGGGTAGCACTTTGTTCCCTGTGATTGCTCTCTTCAGTTATTTCGCATTTTGCCTGCAGTGCATAAATTCAGGGGACCTGCAGACCTAAACTGTGCAGATATTTTTTTTCCCCCCACACTCTTACTTGCCTGCTGTTAACCTACAGTGTAGGCAAGTACTTTGTATGTGTGGTGTTTGCTGTTGCATCAACAGGTAACTCCTCTTTTAGGTGTCTGGGATTGTGCTTTGGGAAGCAGAACTACTCCTGAGCTTGTGCTGGAGCTGAGTACTGCTCTTACCTATAACAGTTAGGAGAGCACATCTACAGCAAAGCAGTTATTGAGTGCTCTGTGTGTTACTGACAGGAGCTCTAGCTCTGCCTTTCCTCTGTGCTACTAGCACAGATGATTAAGGGAAGAAATTATAATGCAGTTCTCTGCTAAATGCAGCTCCTCCCTGAAACTGTGCTCTGTACTCACAGAGCTTCGCTTCCTTTCTCTCTTGTAGAAATGGACAGTGCAGGAGAGCCAGTGGATCAAAGACGGTGTGAGGAAGTTTGGAGAAGGGAGATGGAAGGCCATCTGCCAGAAATACCCCTTCCAGAACCGCACGCCGGTGATGATCAAGGATCGTTGGCGGACCATGAAAAAGCTGGGAATCCTCTAAAGCTGGGAAACATAGGATTTTAGGTGCAAAAACCTTATTTTTCTTTTGAAAGCTGGACCAGAGCAATGGTAGCAGGGAAGCTGCTGTGCTCAATTCCGATGTGTATTCCGGGTAGTGTGGTGAGCCCCTGTGGCTCATGGTACTACAGACTGTTGCAGTGGATGGAAACCACATCTGACAAGAACTGAGGAGCCTTGTGTCTCGAGGTGTAGCTGCAAGGTTTAGGTCTGCTGTAAGTTTGAGGGCTTGAGTAGTTGGTAGAAGCCACACAGCCTGGCTAAAGACACTCGCAAATGGCCTGGACTGGGACTTTCGTTTCCACCTGAACAACTGCAGCCTTTGTACAATGAATCCCAACCAGCTGGGCTGCTGAAATGACGGTTTTCTCTGCTCATATGCTGTCTAGTGGCAGGATAATCCCATCAGTGGCTATTTTTATGTGTTTTAATTGTCTGTGCTACGAATTGCTGCTTTGATCTTGTTTGTTTGCCTCTCTCTCCCTCAAGGGTCTGAGCACAGTGCATAAGTCCTAGTGCTTCTGAGGGGAAGAAGAGATTTGGGCAAGGTGATCTACTTTGATTTCCACCCCACCATTCCTATTTTTCTTTGTACAGGGCTAGTCTGCGAGTGGGAATTTTTTTCTTGGCTTTGAGGCTTTAAAAACATTGTATTTTTGTTTCAGTGCTAAAATGTTAGTTGTTCCCATGTTAAAAGTCTCAGCGCTTACTGATTTTTGGTCATGTCTTAGTGGCAGTTCTTCCCACTAACATCCTGTGAGCAGTCCCTGCAAGCGTATGAGCTCTGAGCACACCACATATTTCTTGCCTTCAGGTGCCAAAGCTGGAGTCTATGTCTGATTGGTCTTGTGTAAAATAAAGTTCCTTTCTTGTTGGATATTGGGAGCTGTAAGAGGTGAACTTGCGTCTCACGAGAGGAAATGCAGCAGTTTTGGGATGCTACCTGTTTGCTGGGGACACGCACCAACCCAGGAATGTGGGGATCCCTGTCTGCCTCCTGAGCTGGTTGGGGCTGGGGGTATTGTCAGCAGCTTTTTGGGGTGCAACAACAATGCCTTGGAAGTTTGAGTTGCTGCTGCATTGGTGTGGGCGTGACACTGAACCTTCAGAGCTGATTTCTGTTGACGTCAAAGGGCAAGGGAGGTGTGGGGGCATTTTCATCTCACTTTGCCACGTTCTCGCAGAGCCAGGGCTGGGTAAAGTGTGTTTGGGAACACCTGTGTTCCCTGTGTCCTTCAGCAGCAGCTCCAGGAATGAGTTTCCCTCACCACCTGGTTGTGGCTGTGCATTTCCCTCCCCTTTGGTTTGTAAAGCTGGCTCTCCAGCTGGGAGATCCTGCTGGTGACTGAGGTGTCTCCTCACAGCAGCCTCTGCACGAGGGCTCAGCTGGATGAGCTCTAACATGAGCGAGCCAGACCAGCTCCTGCTCTGCACCGCAATCACCTTGAGGAGCAGAGCCTGTGCCACACTCCTCCTGACACCAGCACTGCCGCTGTGAGTGCGGTGGGGCAGTTAATGATTACCTCTGCCATCCCTCGTCCCCGCTCCTGCCCTGGCTTACTGGGAGGGAGCGCTGCAGGCTGGGAAGCAGGGATGCTGCTGCTGGCGCTGCTGGCGCTGCTGCTGGTCCCTGCTGGCTGCCCCAGGACTGAGGTCTTGAGCGAGTCTAGCCAGGAGCCCCTCTTCCGTGGGGCCGATCGCTACGACTTTGCTGTTGTCATCCCTGGCGGCACCGTCGAGTGCTTCTGGCAGTTTGCACACCAGACTGGCAACTTTTTCTTTAGCTACGAGGTGAGTGTTGTGGGACACGTCCTGAGCTGTCAGCATGGGGCAGCTGTTGGCACGGCTGGGGAACGGGGGTGCTGGATCAGTGCCTGTGCTTGCTGCCTCCTCTGAGGGTGCAGCAGGTCCTGTGGGGAGCACTCTCTGTCACCTTGGTCCTGTCACCAGGCTTATGGCTGGAAGGAGACCCTGTGGATGGAAGACCATATGCTGGCTGGGGTTGTTGGGGCTGTGAGGGAAAAGGTCCTTGGTTAAGACAGGGAATGATTGCAGTTATTTATGTTTCATTTCAGGGACCAAGCTTTCTTGGGCATCATTTGTCATATTTATTTTATTAAATACTTGTTTTAAAACCATAAAGTGGTGCCAAGAGCTCCGGGCACAGTGCCCTAGCTTGCAGAGCTAACAGGGAGCTGTGGAGTGTCCTGGCGTGGCAAGCTCTGCCTTTGGTGGGTGCACTGAGGGCTGTTGCATATTGCCTGGCTCTGACCCACAGCTGGAAGGTCTTGGGCACATCTACTTGTCTGTGCTCTGTACCCTTCCCAGAGAGGCAACTGCAGCCCTTTTATCTCCTGTTTACACCAGGCTGGTTGAAGGAGAGCTGGGACAGAGCCGTGCCTGGCACTGGTGGCTTTCCCTGGCCGCATGCTCAGTAGAGCAGCCCTGTGGGAACGTGACATGGCGCTGGGGCTCAGCACAGCTCCCTTTTGCAGCGCTTTGGCAATTGCTGTGGTTGTGCTGGCAGCAGGGAGCTGGAGACATGAGGGCTGTCTACCTGCGGCACCATGAGGGGTCGCTGGGAACAATGGGTTTATTATGCAGGGCTGTGGGCTTTGGTTTAACTGGCAGCTTCCAGGCCTCAGCTCACAATAAGGGAGAAGGTGGCTCCCCCTGGACCCCAAACCAACCCTCCACAGAGGCAGGTCCCTGCCCTGCACACAAGGGCTCCTGTGAGCTCCCATGTTTCCCATCAGGCCCAAACATGTCCCTCGGGTTGTTCCCTACCTCCAGGTGCAGCGAGCGACAGGGATCACCAACAACAGGGACATCCTCACCACGGTGAGCGACCCCAACGGCTTCCAGATCGGTGCTTCCCAGGACATACGAGGACAGATCAACTTCCTCACCAAGGAGACAGGTCCCCACTGCCCTGGTCCCTGCCCGGCTTGGCTGCTGGTGTCCGGGGGCTGCCAGCTCCCAGCCAGCAGCTCTGAGCCTGGCAAGCACTTCCCAGAGCACTGAGCTGTCTGCCCAGTGGGGAGGATGAGGGTCAAGTGCTGGGGATGGGTCTGCCTGGAACACCCACTCTCACTTTTCTCCGCAGGTTTCTATCAGCTGTGCCTGGACAACCAGCACAACCACTTCGGCTTTGTGCAGGTATTTCTCAACTTTGGTGTCTACTATGAAGGCTACGACATGGAAAACAAGCAGCCAGAAGAGAGGAAAGAACTGAACAACACCCTGGAGGCAATTGAGGTGAGCATTAAGCCAACCCCAGGGCGCTCCAAAGCAGTGGGGATGGGGACGGCCTCCCAAGGGAGCCAAGAAGCATTCACTGTTGGCTGAGCTGCAGCTTAATTTAATGCTGAGCCCCACAAACAGCTCTCGGAGCAGCTCTGCAGGCTCCAGGTTCTGCTGTGGCCCTGTGGCCGAGCACCCATCTCTCCCACAGACCAGCATAAAGAAGCTGCAGGTCCACATTTTCCACATGTGGCGGTTCTACAACTTTGCCCGGATGCGGAAAGGGGCTGACTCCTTTCTCCTGGAGTCCAACTACAACTATGTCAACTGGTGGTCAATGGCTCAGAGCTGCATCATCGTCCTCTCGGGGGTGCTGCAGCTCTACTTCTTGAAGCGCCTCTTCAGCGTGCAGACCTCCAGCAGGCAGAAATGCTAGCAGGGCCTGGAACCACTGCCTGAGGCGTCTGGGAGCTGAGCTGCTCCTTTGCCCCTTTGCAGAGCAGGAGCAAAGGCCAGGCACTGCCTGGGGAAGGAATGTTCCTTCCATTCCTGCCTTCAGGTCTCGCTCTGCCTTGGCTGAAATTCCCCTGACAGAAGGGAAGCACGATGTGCTTGCCTGAGCTGTGTGCCGGGTGGCTTTGTTACAGCCCTGCCCCTCTTTTAATGTCCTGATGTGCCTTTTCTACCACATATCCAATAAAGGAACCCCTGGCACACGCTCTGGGAAGTGATTACAGCCTGCTTTCCCCATCCTCTGTGAGCCCAGTCCATGCGAGTCCTGCCTGGAAGCTGCCTGTCCCAGGCCGCAAACCTGCCCTTGGTCTCATCGGCTGAACCAAACGTGCTCCTTCTCCCCCCTGGAGTCACATCTCCATGCGTTGTGCTGCAGAGACTTGCACCAGGGTGAGATGCCCCAAAGCTCCACATTTAGACAACAGGCACTCTAGGAAAAGTAACAGGCTTTATGTGATGGCAAGGGCCAATCTGGCACAGGGGAAAGCTCCTCCTTGTGCTGGCAGCAGCTCCCCAGGGGCATGGGGTCATTGCTAGCAGCTCACAGCTTCTCTGCCCTACTTGTAGGGGACTCCCTGTGCTGCTGCTGCACCCATGGTGCAGGACAAGGTCCATTCTGCCCAGGAATGCTTGTGTCTCAGAGTGCTGGAGTTCCCTTAGGTCAGCGTGTCCTCGCTCCGCACGTATTCTCCAACATCAGCCTGGTGGAACACCACAATGGCCATGGGGTCCACCTTCCGGCACTCCTGCGTGGATTTAGCAGCCACTCCAAAGCCCTGGGAGGGAAGAAGGCAAAGTGAGAGGGAATTTCTCCCCGCCTCATACCCACACCCCAGCCTGGGAAAGCGTAGGGGCTGTGCTGGTCACTCACCAGTGGGACATCGGCCATGGAGTACACCACCACACCCTGGTACTGGGCTGTGTTCTCTGTGATGCGGCCCAGGCCTGACTTCAGGACATGGTTGCCGTAGAGGAAGGACTGCTCCGAGCCTGGCTTCACCCACACCTTGTACTGCAAGAGAGGGGGGAGCAGTTAGGGGCTGGGGTCCCTGGTGTGGGGCAGGGGTGGCTGGCAGGGGTCTGTGTCCCACCTTGGCATAGGGGGCGAGGAAGTCCAGGGCTGTGACACTAAGCCGGAACTTCTGTGTCTTGGTGAACTTCCCAAAGCAGGTGCCCAGCGACACGAGGTTCTCCCGGGGGACACTCGCAGCCACCTTCAGCAGCTTCTCACTGCAGGGATTGGGGCACGGGGCTGAGCTGGAGCAGCAGCCAGGCCAGGGCCCATGCAGAGGCCCCCCACTGTCCCCACCCGGCCCTCTCCTGGTCCCCCTGCCCACCTGAGGTAGTAGACACGGTCACGGTGCAGGCGGAAGCAGTAGGTGCCATCGGGCCGGTCCACCAGCAGCTGGATGTTCTCACCAATGCTGTGGGCACAGACCTCAGCTGATCGACACTGCTCCTGTCGCCATCTCTTACCCTCCCAGTCTTCATCCTCTCCTGGTCCCCATCCTGTCCTCTCCCCGTCCTCGAATCATAGAATTACCAGCTTGGAAAAGACCCACAGGGTCATCGAGTCCAACTATTCCCATCAATCACTAAACCACGTCCCCACGTGCCTCGTCCACCCGTCCCTTAAACCCCTCCAGGGAAGGTGACTCAACCCCCTCCCTGGGCAGCCTCTGCCAGTGCCCAATGACCCTTTCCGTGAAAATTTTTTTCCTAAACCTCCCGTGGCGGAACTTGAGGCCATTCCCTCTCGTCCTGTCCCCTGTCACTTGGGAGAAGAGCCCAGCTCCCTCCTCTTCACAACCTCCTTTCAGTCCCTGTCCCTCCCGCCATGACTCCTCCTGGTCCCCGTCCTCTCCCGGTTTCACCTCCAGCCCGTTCCCCTTCCCTTTGTCCCCGTTCCTCCTGACTCCCGTCCCCTCCCGGTCCCCGCTCTCTCACTATTTCCCGAGCTTCTCGAACACGCTCCGCGTCTCCGCTTCGGTCAGCGGCCGCATCTCCCACCCCACAACGCGCGTGGCCGCGCCGGAAGCGGAAGTGCCGGAAGCGGTGAAACCGGAAGCGTCTGTGTCGCGCGGCGGCAGGGATGGCGGCGGAGGAGGCGCGGCTGCTGGCGTGGCTGCGCGGGGCGGCGGCCCCCGCCGGGCCCGACCTCGCCGCCTACGTGTCGGAGCTGTCGGCGCTGGGGCTGGCGGAGCTGAGCCGGGAGCCGGAGCGCCTGGCGGCCGAGCGCGCACGGGTGGGCGCCGACACGCGCCGCCTCGCCTTCGAGCACTACCGCGCCTTCATCCGCTCCGCGGAGTGCACCGGCCGCGCCGGCCGCGGCTTCGGCGGCATCGAGAGCCGCCTCGACAGCCTCCTGCACCGCCTGCCCGCCCTCCAGGCCGCCTGCCGGTGCGGGGACTGGGGGGAGCACAAGGGAGTTGGAAGGAACGAGGGGGAACGGCCGGGTGAATAAGAGTGGCCAGCGGGGCGAGGGAGGGGATCCTGCCCCTCTGCTCTCCTGAGACCAAACCTGGAGCTGTGCAGCCCGTTCTGGAATCCCCAGCGTAACGGGGCCATGGATATGTTGGAACGGGTCCAGAGGAAGCCACAGGGATGGTTCAAGGGCTGGAGCACCTCCCATACGAGGACAGGCTGAGGGAGTTGAGGTTGAGCATCCTGGAGAAGAGAAGTGCTCCGGGAAGACCTTGGAGCAACCTTCCAGTACTGGAACAGGCTCCAGGAAAGCTGGGGAGGGGCTTTTTATCAGGGCTTGTAGTCATACCATACCTGTCTACTACGAAATTATATTCCTGAGCACCATGTCTGCCTGTCTTTTAAATCCCTTCAGGGATGGTGACTCCACTGCTTCCCTGGGCAGCCTCTGCCAGTGTCTAAGAACACTTTCTGTGAAGAAAAGTTTCCTGCTATCCAATCTAAACCTCCCTTAAAGCAACTTGAGGACCTTTCCTCTTGTTCTATCACTTGTTGGGATGGATTGAGGTTGGGACAGGGTGTGAGGTGCAGGAGCAGCCCTGGGTGTAGGGGAAGCCACTGAGAGCTGGGGGCAGTGAAAGGGGACCTGATGCTGGGCCTGGTAAGGATCGGGGGTGGCTGGAACTGGGAGGGGTCCCTGGACAGCACTGGGAAGAAGTCAGTGGAGGGCGGAGGGGCCCAGGGTCCACATACTACCAAGAGAAACCTCATCCTGATCCCATCCTGGTCCCGCAGGAACTTCATGCGCGATGCAGAGGAGATTGCCTGCAGCCGGCGCATGAACAGCCTGACGCTGAACCGGCACACGGAGATCTTGGAGATCCTAGAGATCCCACAGCTCATGGACACCTGTGTCCGTAACGGCTACTACGAGGAGGCGCTGGAGCTCGCTGCCTACGTGCGCCGGCTGGAGCGGAAGCACAGCGGCATCCCTGTGATCCAGGTAGGCCTCATTCTGTCTTGACCCGTGCCTGGCCCCTGCCCATTCCCCGCAGCTGAAGCCTCTCCTCCCACCACAGGGCATCGTGGACGAGGTGCGCCAGTCTGCCCAGCTGATGCTGAACCAGCTCATCCAGCAGCTCCGCACCAACATCCAACTGCCGGCCTGCCTGCGCGTCATCGGCTACCTGCGCCGCATGGATGTTTTCACGGAGGCTGAGCTGCGCATCAAGTTCCTGCAGGCGCGGGACGCCTGGCTGCGCTCCATCCAGGCCTCCATCCCCGACGATGACCCCTACTTCCACATCACCAAGACCATCGAGACCTGCCGCGTCCACCTCTTCGACATCATCACCCAGTATCGCGCCATCTTCTCTGACGAGGAGCCGCTGCTGCCTCCCGAGGGGCAGGCCCTCAACGAGGGAGCCATCTTCCACGGCTGGGTGCTGCAGAAGGTCTCCGAGTTCCTGCAGACTCTGGAGCGTGATCTCCAGCACGGGGTGGGCAGCCGCCTGGACTCTCTGCTGGGACAGTGCATGTACTTCGGCCTCTCCTTCAGCAGGGTGGGGGCTGATTTCCGCGGACAGCTGGCCCCCCTCTTCCAGCGTGTGGCTGCTGCCACTTTCAGGAAAGCAGTGGATGAGGCGGTGGAGAAGTTTCGAGAGGAGATGAATTCCTACACGCTCATCTCTGCCCCAGCGGTCCTGGGGGCTGGCACGGGGGTGCCGGTGCCTACGGCCCAGCCGGGGACATTGCAGCCACCCATGGTGCTTCTGGACTTCCCGCCCCTCGCCTGCTTCCTCAACGGCCTCCTCGTGGCCTTCAACGACCTGCGGCTCTGCTGCCCTGTTGCCCTGGCCCAGGACGTCACTGCCTGCCTGGAGGAGGCGCTCAGTGAGGTGAGGTGCCCGGGGATGGGCTCACCCTGCCCTGAGTGTTCATAGGACGGAATCATGGAGTGAGTCGTTAGGGTTGGGAAAGACCTTTAAAATCAAGTCCAACTGTAAACCCAGCAGTGCTAGCTCCAACACTAAACCATGTCCCTAAGCACCCCGTCCACACAGCTTTTGAATCCCTCCAGGGATGGTGACTCCACCGCTTCCCCAGGCAAACTGAGCCAAGGCTTGACAGCCCTGTCAGTGAAGTCATTTTTCCTGATACCCAGACTAAATCTCCCCCGGCACAACTTGAGGCTGTTTCCTCTCCTGTCATTTGTTACTTGGGAAAAGAGCCCAACGCTCACCTCACTACAACCTCCTTTCTGGGAGCTGCAGAGAGCGATGAGGTCTCCCCTCAGCCTGCTCCTGTCAAGGAAAAACAGCCCTGGGTCCCTCAGCTGCTTTCAGAACCCCAGGGCTCCAGACCGTTCCTCAGCTCCGTTCCCTTCTCCAGACGTGCTCCAGCCCCTCAATGTCCTTCTTAGAGTGAGAGGACAAAACTGAACCCAGGATTCAAAGTGTGGCCTCACCAGCACTGAGTGCAGGGGGAATGGTCCCTGCTCCTGCTGTCCACATGGCTGATCCAAGCCAGGATGCTGTTGGCCTTCTTGACCACCTGGGCCACTGCTGGTTCACATTTGGACACTGTTGATCCGCACCCACAGGGCCTTTTCCGCTGAGCAGCTTTCCAGCCACTCTGCCCCAGACTTGGAGCGCTGCACAGGGGCTTTGTTACCCAAGTGCAGGACGCAGCACTGAGCCGTGTTGAACCCCATCCCATTGGCCTTGGCCCACCAATTCCCATTGTCCCTGTGATTGAGTGTTGTTTGTGGGAAGAATTAACAACTCCCTGGGGATCTAATGACTCTGCCTTTCATTCCAGGTGACCAAATCCATCCTGGCCTTCCACCGTGCGGAGGAGGCAGCTTTCAGCGGACGGGAGCAGGAGCTCTTTGTCCAGTTCTGCACAGCCTTCTTGGAAGACCTGCTGCCCTACCTCAACCGCTGCCTCCAAGTGCTCTTTCCCCCATCACAGATCGCGCAGGCGCTGGGTGAGACCCCAAGGGCTTCCCTCTTAGTTGGGGGGACACCATGGGTTGGACAGAGCCGCTGTGGGCAGCTCTGCCACCCGTTATGACCCCTCCCCAAGACATACTGAACCCTTTCCTGCTGTCATCACCTCTGAGGGGTGCCCCTTGCCTGCGGACCCCATCTGAGCCCCCTCTCCCTTTCCCTCTCTGCCAGGTGTCCCCCCGATGCAGCTGCAGCGTTTTGGCCGTCTGGGCCGCATCGACGTGGGTGCTCTCAGGGAGCCTCTGGCTTTCCTCCTGCCAGCACCCAGTGAGGAGGAGCCGGCCCAGGAGACGTCAGCACATCCAGTGGTGGAAGAGGAGGCTGTGCTGGGGCAGGAGAGCCCTCCTGGGGACGCTCAGCTGTCGGACAGCCTGGTAGCCAAAGAGTAATGGCTGGGCTGTGTCACCCTGTC
>WAAB01008273.1:12411-24004 GCA_013389865.1 Piaya cayana
CGATGGCTTCGGGAGCTCCTGGCTGGATGGCAGGCGGTCAGGGATGTGCCGTGTGGGCGGTTGTGGCAGCTGACGTGCTGAGTGGGCTACGGCTGCTCACATGCTTCCCTTCTGCTTAAAAATATTGCAGGCTCCGTGTCCTCAGAGTGGTAGTTTGCACGGGTAACGTGGCTGGGTTATGAACCCAGTGTGGAAAAGGCTCCTTGGGTTTGGTCCTGGGTTTAGTTTTAGGGTTTATCACCGCACCCTGAAGCGTAATCAAACACGAGCTTCGTTCTCCCACGTTTCTTCCCTCCTGGTATAAACTCTGAGCCTTCAGCCTGAGTGGGTACGGGCAGGTGGACACAGTCTGATGATAAAAAATTTGCTCTACGTTTTATGATTACTTTATTTTTACATTCTTAGAATCATAAGGGAGGGTCTTTTCCAGCCTGGTGATTCTATGATTCTATGATAGAATCACCAGGTTGGAAAGACCCACCAGATCATGAGTCCAACCATTCCCATCAATCACTAACCCATGTCCCTCAGCACCTCGTCCACCCGGCCCTTAAACCCCTCCAGGGAAGGCGACTCTTGTCCCGTGTCTCCCTCTCCCTTGCTGCCCTACAGGAACGCAAGAAACTTTGATCCCGCTGAGCACTGGCAGACGCACACAAAAAAACCCGTGAAATGTACTAATTCCGTGCGCTTTATGTGCAGCGTCAGCTGAGGCTGCGGTAGANTGTCTCGTGTCTCCCTCTCCCTTGCTGCCCTACAGGAACGCAAGAAACTTTGATCCCGCTGAGCACTGGCAGACGCACACAAAAAAACCCGTGAAATGTACTAATTCCGTGCGCTTTATGTGCAGCGTCAGCTGAGGCTGCGGTAGATTTAAACAAAAAGGCTGTTTAATCTCGTTAACACGGTATCTCAGATCTTAGCACTTTGAGGAAGTTAACTAAAGGCTTCAGCGGTGACGAGCTTGCCTCTGAGCACGTTTTCAAGCCTCCAGTAATTTCCTCCCTAGAACTGCTCCCAAAGCTCTTGCTTTTGCCTAAATAAGTTTTCTTCTCTGCATCTGGTAGGAGCCTGTACCTGTCTTTATGCTTTCGCCCTTGCTCTTCTCCTTAGAATACAGCTTAAACCTTTCTTTGCTCCTTTCTTTGTGTTGGAATTTTAAATTGGCTGAAATTGTGCTCTAGGGGAAAAGAATTTCACTGTAAACGAAAGAAGTGTGTTCGTGATGTAAAGGAAACAACAAAACTGTTTTAGCTTAGATCCAAGATGGAAATAGGAGTTAAGTTTAGAATAAAAACATTTCCCATTTCCAGTTTTATGTAGATTTTCACGTGAAAACTGGGGACGTGTGTGCTGAGTATGCCAAGAGCGTCAGTGTTTAATTATCAGGATTTATCATCTGCCTATAGGGGAAATAATGAAAAAGGTCATAGAATCATAGAACAACCAGGTTGGAAGAGACCCACTGGATCATCGAGTCCAACCACGATGTTGCCTGTGTGGCTCTTGGCTGGTTCTAGACACAGTGGTAGAGGTGTGCTTGTCTTTATCTGAGGAGAAGGACCCGGGGGTGTTGGTTGACAGCGACTGAACAGGAGCCAGCAGTGGCCCAGGTGGCCAAGAAGGCCAATGGCATCTTGGCTTGGATCAGAAACGGTGTGACCNAATATGTAGTTGGTGGCATTGCATCTAGGGAATTTCTGCCCTGTCAGAGTCAGCTGGAGCCCACCTGAGAGGATACATCTCATACGTCCTTATTTGACTTCCCCAGGGCCGCCAACAAGCCTTTTCCAGCCACCCCGTCGCCCAGGCCTGGGAACCGTCGGGAAACCCATCCGCCTCCTGGCCAATCACTTCCAGGTTCAGATCCCCAAGATCGACGTTTATCACTACGACGTAGATATCAAACCGGAGAAGCGCCCCCGAAGGGTGAACAGGTACGAGATCAGTAATTAAGTCAATTAAAGAGCGCACATGCCGCAATGTCAGATAACTGTACAGCCTGGAATTCTTCGTTAGAGGCCCGTTTCTCTTCCTGCTGTGGTTAGGAGCTGCTTAATCTATAAATGAAGTGTAATACAATATTCCCTTTGTTTTTATGAAGGTGTTTTGCAGCACTCAGAGGCTCTGGGATATGTCCTGAGCCTTGAACTCCAGCTGGGTGTATTTTCCAGCCTGCGAGTGAGCATCCCAACAATCGTTCCGCAGTCTGTTCTGCAGACGTGTGCGAGCGGCTGAGGGAATTCAGCTCGTGGGCCTAGCACATGGAGGTTTTGCCACTAGATGAATCCCCAGAGCGTCCCCGCTTCCCCCAAAGCAGCTGCTTCCCTTTGCTCTGGTGTGGGAGCAGCTCTCCAGGTGCTTTATGCCTGCTGACAGGACCTGCCTTCCATAGGGACACCTGAAACGTGGGTGTCTTCATCTGGAGGTGACTTTTAGATCACTTCCAGATCATTTTAGATCGAGGTGCTCACTCGAGTCTGCTGCAATTGTCGTTTCTCTCGCCTTGCTCATTTAAGAAAATGTGAAAGAGCAGTTTTAAACTTAAAGATCATTGCTGGATTTTCCATTCTTCGAGCTAACCCGCTCCATCCTCTGCAGAGAGGTGGTGGATACCATGGTGAGACACTTCAAGATGCAGATATTTGGTGATCGGCAGCCTGGATACGATGGGAAGCGGAACATGTACACTGCCCACCCCTTACCGATTGGCCGGGACAGAGTAAGTGGTTTAATTTCCCGTGGGAAAACTGTTAACGGTGTCACTTGAGAAGTGCTCTTCATCAGCACAAGCTGCTGTCACACGGGTTGGTGTCATCTCAGAGACAACAGGCAGGGCCGGTCAGAGATCTCCAGGAACTCATTGGTTTTTTTTACTGCCTTATCTTCTTTGGGTCTCTTCATCGGAGAACTTTTCAGTGACAGTGTGAAAGAGCGTGTTGGGCTCTTCCAGCCACGAGTAGGTTTGGTTTGGTTTTCTTCACCCTGGTGGAAACTTTCTTTTTCCTCTGTTGTACCCTTTGTTCTGTTGCTAAATGATAAAAGCAGTTGTAGGTGACAAATGCGCTGGTCTGGTTTGGCTGCCTGGCTGAGATACGTTCCTCCTGCTCCACACGAACGTGCGGCACAGCGAGCAGAGCAGCTGCACGAGCCCTTCTCTTTCTGGGCTGTGCTCCCAGCACCCAGATCCGTGTCCGTACGAACCAGTCCCGACACAAAACTCACCCACCCCATCTGCTCTTCTCCCCAGGGCTGTGGTTGTTGCAGCGCTGGGAGGAATCCCTGGGATGAGGTCACATTTGGGCTGCTGGTGTGTGAGAATGAGCTCGAGGACTGTGCTAGGACTCTGAGATTTGTGTTTCCCAGTGAGTCTTGTTTTGACCAAAAGGTTTCCTTGCCTTCCCGTTTGGTTCTTAAGACTCCTGCTATTAATTGGCTTAAAAAAAATGACTCACGGTTCTCTCTTTGATGTCACCGCACTAATTACTGCTTAAAATTTACGCTTACAGCTACCTCAGCGCAGCTTCTCGGGTGAATAAATTACAAGCTTTAGAAATCCTAAGGAAACCACCTGTTATATTTTTAAGAGGAAAACATAACATCGAGTGTTGTGACGGTCTGCAGCCCGTAACGAAAGCTTGTGCTTCATTCTGTGTCAGGTGGACATGGAGGTGACGCTTCCAGGAGAGGGGAAGGACCAGACGTTCAAAGTGTCCATCCAGTGGGTGTCAGTTGTCAGCCTTCAGCTGCTGCTGGAGGCCCTGGCAGGGCACTTGAACGAAGTTCCCGAAGATTCTGTACAGGCGCTTGACGTGATCACGCGGCACCTTCCCTCCATGAGGTGGGTCATAGAATCATAGAACAACCAGGTTGGAAGAGACCCACCGGATCATCGAGTCCAACCATTCCCATCAATCACTAACCCATGTCCCTCAGCACCTCGTCCACCCATCCCTTAAACCCCTCCAGGGAAGGGGACTCAACCTCCTCCCTGGGCAGCCTCTGACACTGCCCAGTGACCCTTTCTGTGAAAAATTTTCTCCTAATCTCTAGCCTAAATCTCCCCTGGTGGAGCTTGAGGCCATTCCCCCTTGTCCTGTCCCCTGTCCCTTGGCAGAAGAGCCCAGCTCCCTCCTCTCCACAACCTCCTCTCAGGTAGTTGCAGACAGCAATGAGGTCTCCCCTCAGCCTCCTCTTCTCCACGATAAACACCCCCAGCTCTCTCAGCCGCTCCTCTTGTTCTCCAGCCCCTTCCCCAGCTTCGTTGCTCTTCTCTGCACTCGCTCCAGAGCCTCAACATCCTCCTTGTGCTGAGGGGCCCACAACTGACCCCAGGATTTGAGGAGCGGCCTCACCAGTGTCGAGTCCAGCGGGAGAAGAACCTCCCTGGACCTGCTGGCCACACCGTGTCTGTTCCAAGCCAAGATGCCCTTGGCCTTCTTGGCTACCTGGGCCACTGCTGGCTCCTGTTCAACCAAACACCCCCAGGTCCCTCTCCTCCAGGCACTTTCCAGCCAGACTTCTCCTAGTCTGTAGCTGCTCAGGGTTGTTGTACCCCAAGTGCAGGGTCCTTTTGGTGCCTTCCCAGCCACTGTAATCCTGTGTCTGTCATAAAGTCTGTTTTTATCATTACCTGCTGCTATTCTACCGCTGTTACACTTTCCCTTGGAAGAAGATGAGGGATGTGGTGTAATTCAACGCCTGCCTTACAAATTTGTACTAGAATAGAGAAATCTGATCTGAACTCAGGGCTTGTATCTGCTGGTCCTGTTTCTAACAGGAATTTGCTGTCGCCTTTCCGGCTGCGCCGCTGGTAAAGGCTTTGTACTTTATTTGCCTTAAGTGAGCTCTAACACTTCTAACATACTTTGTTTTAAACGCTTTAGGCACGAACGTCAAAAGGTTTATCGGAAAGGAATGATCGAGGTGTTCATTTCCTTGTTTTCCCCAGGTACACACCTGTGGGTCGCTCCTTCTTCTCTCCCCCCGAAGGTTATTACCACCCACTGGGAGGCGGCAGGGAGGTCTGGTTCGGTTTCCACCAGTCGGTGCGGCCTGCCATGTGGAACATGATGCTCAACATCGATGGTACGGAGGAAATTCTCTCACTGATATAACAGTTTATTCTGCTTCTAAATTGAACATCCTCTTTATTATTATTATTTTTTTTTTATCTTAGTATCAGCAACTGCTTTCTATCGTGCCCAGCCGATCATTGAGTTCATGTGCGAGGTCTTGGACATTCAGAACATCAACGAACAAACCAAGCCCCTGACGGACTCCCAGCGTGTTAAGTTTACCAAAGAAATCAGAGGTAAAGGCTCCTATTCTGAGGCTGCTGCAACAAGATACCAGAAACCTGCTCGTGTTATGTTGTACTGAAACTCTGCGGTGCGATTGGGCAGCCGGGCCTGTTCCTTCACGCCCTCGAGCCTCCTATGCCTGCGTTTACTGAGATGACATAGACATTCGGAAGAAATTTTCCGTGATGAGGGTGGTGAGGCCCTGGCCCAAGTTGCCCAGAGAAATGGTGTCTGCCTCGTCTCTGGAGGTGTTCAAGGCCTGGTTGGATGGGGCTTGGAGCCCCTGATCCAGTGGGAGGTGTCCCTGCCCATGGCAGAGGGTTGAAACCAGAAGGGCTTTGAGGTCCCTTCCAACCCAAACCATTATTAGAGGGAGGTTATTCTCCCTCTGTACTCGGCACCTCAAATCCTGGGGTCAGTTGTGGGCCCCTCACCACAAGAAGGATGTTGAGGCTCTGGAGCGAGTGCAGAGAAGAGCAACGAAGCTGGGGAAGGGGCTGGAGANGGAGGGGGTTGATTCCCCTTCCCTGGAGGGGTTTAAGGTGTGGGTGGACGAGGTGCTGAGGGACATGGGTTAGTGTTTGATAGGAATGGTTGGACTCGATCCGGTGGGTCTCTTCCAACCTGCTGATTCTATGTTTCTATGACTTTTGTGTTGGATTTTCAGGTCTAAAAGTCGAGGTTACCCACTGTGGCCAGATGAAGAGAAAATACCGGGTTTGCAATGTTACTCGGCGCCCAGCCAGTCATCAGACGTACGTACACACGCGCTTTCTGGCCGTTTGAAATACTTGGAACACGTTAGATATATTTGGTATGTTGTTCAGGTAAGAGCAGTTGACTCTGGAGGTGAAGCAGTCGTGTGGCTCTACAAGAGTGTTTGGTCTTCGCAGGGGAGAGGAATAGGGTGGGTTTAGGCCGGCGCTTTATTTTCTTCGCTGCACAAAAATCAAAGCTGTATCCCGGCCTTTCAATATAGTCACCAAAGGCTACAATTCTTAAAATAGTTGTGAAAAATTCAGTGTGTAGTCTATAAAATCTTTTCATAAATAAGAGGTAGCTAAGGAAAATAAGCGTTTCCAGTGTTTTAGTCTGGAATAGATTTCCCAAATCATTTTTTCCTCAATAAAACACGAAAAAATCTTGACAAGTCTAACGGAACAAATGTCCTTCGTAGGTTCCCTCTGCAGCTGGAAAACGGGCAGGCGATGGAGTGTACGGTCGCTCAGTATTTTAAGCAGAAGTACAGTCTGCAGCTGAAATACCCGCACCTGCCCTGTCTCCAAGTCGGACAGGAACAGAAACACACGTACTTGCCGCTCGAGGTAAGAGTCTGGCTCTCTCTTGCGCCGCAGCGAGCCCTCCCTTGCTTGCTGTAACTCTCGCCGTCCCTCGGCAGGTCTGTAACATCGTGGCCGGCCAGCGCTGCATCAAGAAGCTGACGGACAATCAGACGTCGACCATGATAAAGGCCACGGCGAGATCCGCGCCGGACCGGCAGGAGGAAATCAGCAGACTCGTAAGTGCTTGTTCCAGCTCAGCCATCCGTGGTTTTCACTTCTGGCTCTTCCAGAGGCATCGTAGCGTATATAATATTGAGCAAAATGACCCAGAGATGCAGAGGTTCAAGAATCTGACTTCTCTGCACCAAATCCTTCTGGACAGAACACGGCAAAGAGGCATTAGGCACAGTTACATTGATAATTTTCTCGTCACCCAGGTGAAAAGCAACAGCATGGTTGGTGGGCCTGATCCGTACCTGAAGGAGTTCGGAATCGTCGTCCACAACGAAATGACGGAGCTGACAGGCAGGGTTTTGCCAGCACCCATGCTGCAGTACGGAGGCCGGGTGAGTGTTCCGGCCCTTCTTAAATAACCTCAGGAGAAGATATTTTCCTCAGTGAAGTGTCCCGTGTTATCTTCTCATAAAGCCTCCTTTGTCTGAGCTGCGTTTGGTTGTAGGGAAGACAAAGCAGCGATTGATTTCTAATTTTTCTTTGGTTTTTCACCTAGAACAAGACGGTGGCCACACCAAACCAAGGCGTGTGGGACATGAGAGGGAAACAGTTCTATGCTGGCATCGAGATTAAAGTTTGGGCTGTTGCCTGTTTTGCTCCTCAAAAACAGTGCAGGGAAGACTTGCTAAAGTAAGTGTTCTCCTATTTCTTCAGGTTACTTCCTTGCAGGTTTATTTTCCTCTTATTTCTGAGCAGTCTTATGCAGTATAAGTTGATTTTAATGCGATTAGTAGTAGAAAGAGGGAATGACAGTTCTGCACTGTCTCAAGCATTTACAGTTTGGGAGGAGACTCTGGAACAGGTCATAACATAATGAGCCAGCCAGGAAAAGCATCGATTCCCTCTCCACTGCGGCTGCTTCCTGCTCTGGAGGCTGTTTTCCACTCGTATTCTGTTATTTTTACAAATAACTAATGATCTTTCATTGTAAAACCTGAACTATTTTTTTTCCTGAACCCCTGTTGCCTCTCAAGCAACACAGACTGCGTTTTCTCCCCTTCAAATTACTCTACGGAATCCTGAAGACGTTGTCTGTGTGAACCACTGGAACATTCAGCAAAAATTATAGTTGAATTAACACTCGGATAAGTTTGGTGGCTGAGTCAAAAAATCCACTGGAGCATCAGCGTTACCTTGGGAATCTGCCTCGGAGTGTTGACCTCAAATGGGTGTTTGTTTCCCTGAGGTTTCCAAAATTACAGAAACCGAGGCTTATGGAATGTCCTCAAACAGGATTAGAATTCTTTATTAGCGAGTTTCTTTTTGTGATAGCGCCGCTAGATATAATCCCTGCAGCGCTGAACTGGAAGGGCTGTGAAACAGCTGAAACAGCTTTGATCCCGTCGATAAAACTAACAGCAAAGTCAAACGTCGCGAAAAAGGCCGAGACAAACCCGATTTCTGTTTCGCCGACAGGAGTTTCACAGACCAGCTGCGCAAGATCTCCAAGGACGCGGGGATGCCGATCCAGGGCCAGCCCTGCTTCTGCAAATACGCCCAGGGCGCAGACAGCGTGGAGCCCATGTTCAAACACTTAAAACTGACTTACGTTGGCCTGCAGCTCATCGTGGTGATCCTGCCTGGGAAAACACCCGTGTACGGTACGGAGAAGAGGCCGCAAAGTGTTCGTTAGTTGGTTTAATTATAGGGCAAGCGGGCGTCTTATTGTTACCTTATCCATAGGAAGGAGGCACTGCAGGCAATGCCTTCTTGTTAAAGGGGGGTTTGGAGGTGGGTTTATCAGGCCTGATTGGGATATATCATAGAATCATAGAATCATAGAACAACCAGGTTGGAAGAGACCCACTGGATCATCAAGTCCAACTGTTCCTATCAACTGTTCCTATTACTGAAGAGCAAACTGNAGCAAAAATTATAGTTGAATTAACACTCGGATAAGTTTGGTGGCTGAGTCAAAAAATCCACTGGAGCATCAGCGTTACCTTGGGAATCTGCCTCGGAGTGTTGACCTCAAATGGGTGTTTGTTTCCCTGAGGTTTCCAAAATTACAGAAACCGAGGCTTATGGAATGTCCTCAAACAGGATTAGAATTCTTTATTAGCAAGTTTCTTTTTGTGATAGCGCCGCTAGATATAATCCCTGCAGCGCTGAACTGGAAGGGCTGTGAAACAGCTGAAACAGCTTTGATCCCGTCGATAAAACTAACAGCAAAGTCAAACGTCGCGAAAAAGGCCGAGACAAACCCGATTTCTGTTTCGCCGACAGGAGTTTCACAGACCAGCTGCGCAAGATCTCCAAGGACGCGGGGATGCCGATCCAGGGCCAGCCCTGCTTCTGCAAATACGCCCAGGGCGCAGACAGCGTGGAGCCCATGTTCAAACACTTAAAACTGACTTACGTTGGCCTGCAGCTCATCGTGGTGATCCTGCCTGGGAAAACACCCGTGTACGGTACGGAGAAGAGGCCGCAAAGTGTTCGTTAGTTGGTTTAATTATAGGGCAAGCGGGCGTCTTATTGTTACCTTATCCATAGGAAGGAGGCACTGCAGGCAATGCCTTCTTGTTAAAGGGGGGTTTGGAGGTGGGTTTATCAGGCCTGATTGGGATATATCATAGAATCATAGAATCATAGAACAACCAGGTTGGAAGAGACCCACTGGATCATCAAGTCCAACTGTTCCTCGATGAGAGCAGGGATACTGAAGAGCAAACTGAGCCCTTGTCAGTGAACTTTTAAGGATCAGACATTAGTAAGAAATTCTTCACGATGAGAGCAGGGAGGCCCTGGCCCAGGTTGCCCAGAGCAGGGGTGGCTGCCCCATCCCTGGAGGGGTTCAAGGCCAGGTTGGATGGGGCTTGGAGCAACCTGATCCATGGGGGATGGAACTGGATGGGCTTTGAGGCTCCTTCCAACCCAAACTATTCCATGATTCTATGAATTGCGATGATGTTTGAAAAAGTAAAAAAAAAAAANGCAAACGCTGTCCAACCTGTGTCTGAAGATAAACGCAAAGCTTGGAGGAATCAACAACGTGCTCGTACCTCATCAAAGGTGAGACTAAAGCTGTCCTTGAAGTCTGGATTGTCAAGGAGGACGGGGTCATTTTGTTTTGTTTGCTAAAATGAAACCTTTCAAAATATTATTTGCTCTGGAAATACCCACAGGCTGAAGTGGGCAGAGGAGGCTTCCTCAGTCAGAACCTGCCTCCTAAGCCCTGTTCTAGGGATCATCTCTGATTTTAGAGCCAGCCGACAGTGTGTGCGTGGAAACAGACTCACAAGTGATCTTTTTCCCGTCTCTTTTTCCTGCCCTTCTGTTGCCACCTCCTTAAGCAAACTGAAAGAAAAGGAGTGAGGAGGAGAGCCCTGTGATAAACGCTTCTGACTTTGCCTTTGGTCCTTTCCTTTTTGCTTTCTGAGCTGTCTGGGCTGTAAGGGAAGGCAGAGAACTTGGTCTCTAAAGATTCTGACAGAGTTGTAGTTTATTGAGGTGCTGGAGCACATCCAGAGAAGGGGAATGGAGCTGGGGAAGGGGCTGGAGCGCAGGGGTTATGGGAAGTGGCTGAAGGAGCTGGGATAGAGTAGCCTGAAGAAGAGGTGGCTGAGGGGAGGCCTCTTTATGCTCTGCAGCTCCTGAAAGGAGTTTGTAGCAAGGCAGGTGCTGGTCTCTTCTCCCAAGTAACAAGCGATAGAGAGAGGAAAAGCAAGGAAATAGCCTCAAGTTGTGCCAGGGGAGGTTTAGATTGGATATTAGGAAAGATTGATTTACCAGGAGAGTGGTGAAGCACCGGCAGAGGCTGCCCAGGGCCCAGGTGGAATCTCCTTCCCGGGAGGCATTCAAAGAGCATGTGGCTGTGGCACTTGGGGACATGGTTTAGCGGACATGATGGTGTTGGGCTAATCATAGAATCACCAGGTTGAGGAGACCCACGGGACCATCGAGTCCAACCATTCCCATCAATCACTAACCCATGTCCCTCAGCACCTCGTCCACCCGTCCCTTAAACCCCTCCAGGGAAGGTGACTCAACCCCCTCCCTGNCAGGGAAGGTGATTCAACCCCCTCCCTGGGCAGCCTGTTCTGGTGCCCAATGACTCTTTCTGTGAAATTTTTTTTCCTAATGTCCATCCTGACCCTCCCCTGGTAGAGCTTGAGGCCATTCCCTCTCGTCCTGTCCCCTGTCCCATGGGAGAAGAGCCCAGCTCTGGATGCACAGGATGAGCTCAGAGATCATTTCCACCCTTAACGATTCTATGATTATTATTTATTATTTAATAAACCTTCCGTGATGTTAAACAGGCCCTCAGTGTTCCAGCAGCCGGTGATCTTTCTGGGAGCCGACGTCACTCACCCTCCGGCGGGGGATGGGAAGAAGCCCTCCATCGCCGCCGTGGTGGGCAGCATGGACGGGCACCCGAGCCGCTACTGCGCCACCGTGCGCGTGCAGACCTCCCGCCAGGAGACCTCCCAGGAGCTGCTCTACAGCCAGGAGGTGATACAGGACCTGACCAACATGGTGCGAGAACTGTTGATCCAGTTTTACAAATCCACCCGCTTCAAGCCCACGCGGATTATTTACTACAGAGGGGGAGTGTCCGAAGGGCAGATGAAGCAGGTATTGTCTCATCAGTTCTTGGTGCTTGCGGAAAGGGATTGGCCCTTCAAAATATCATAGAATCACCAGGTTGGGAGAGACCCACTGGATCATCAAGTCCAACCATTCCCACCAGTCTCTAAACCATGCCCATATACATGTTTAGATATATTTATGTAGATTGTGTTTATTAAGGGCTACAGACTGGGAGAACTCTGT
>WAAB01008275.1:0-20712 GCA_013389865.1 Piaya cayana
TACAACATTTCTTCAGCAGAACATTGTCAGATCTCCTTTGAGAAGATTGATTTGCAGTGATAGAAACTGAACACTAGGAAGTCTTGGAGGTCCTGGAGGCCCCCACCTTCTCTGTGGCTGGGACACAGGTTCTGCTTTGCTGCTGCAGGGTAGGCAGTGAATGGAATGAACAACAGGATGGGTACAAGATATGGTGGAAGCGTTTGCGCTGTCCTTAGTAGGAAAAGGAGATACCAGTCTTATTCTGCTTTCTCTGCTATGCATTAACATCATTATGTTCCACGGGGAATTCTAGCAGGCCCTCGTCCCCTGGCAGTGCACTCCATGCCAGCAGCCCCAGCACAGCCCAGAGCAACTCCAAAGCTGCAATGAACTACTCCAGTTTCAGCTCTCCAGGGTAAGGCAGCGGGGGTCCATAGGTTGCCCCTAATTGAGGGAATTGGAGGGTTTGGAAGAAAGAAGTGGGACCTCAGAGAAGGATGTGCAAGCCCTTAGAGACTCCAGCAATATGGAGCTATGTGTATTACAAATGGAATACAGGTAATGGAATGGAGCTATAATGTATATTACAAATGGAACACAGGTAATTCTTTTGGGACTGGTTCTAGTCCCTAGCTGTCCTACAGCTTTTTTTTCTGGAAGGACCCAAAGTCTTGTACTCATTGCTACACTAATAACCAGGATGCATATGGAACCACTACAGGTCTGTCAAAACCCTGATAGACACTTGTTGGAGCTGTGCTTGCTCAAGAAGCAACACACGTACAGTTAATATTGAAGGAACTGAACTGATGAACTCTGCTAAAGCCAAGTGACCTGAAATATCTGCATATCTCCGTTGCCTACACAATTGTTAGTGTAACATTGCCTTTCTGTCCTTTAATTTTTTTTCTGATTTTCATTATCTCATTTACAAAAAAAAATTTTGTTTACTGATGATTTTTCTCCTATGTAAGAACTTTCATAGAGGCTGAGAGTCAAATATCAAAATCATAAACTTGGGTTTCAGCTGCTTCTTGCATGAAAAGTGCAAAATTAACAGAAATAAGACAATGTAGGAGACACATTGACATTTACATTTGGGGAGAATCTTCTAAAGCCCATTTCCTTTTTCTTAGTCTGTAGTTTATACCAAAAAAAGGTCATAAAACCAAGTAGATGACAAACTATTAAGAGACAAATTTTATTTCGAGACTATGTTTCTATAGAACATGGGAATAAGAGAAAGTGGGTCTGAGAGACTACCTGGTAAAATTCTAAGAAAGGACACAGCTTTCACAAAACTTCAGCTCCTATTCAATAGTGTGACTCATAAAATCACACTTCTATTTAAATATGAGTTTTATTAAAAAAAACCCTCATTCACAACAAGTTCACAGTGAAGACTGAGTAAAATGATTCTGCCAGAAGGTTGTTCTATTGGCATTCATGCCTGGTCTTTATGTGAAGTTAGTTACTCGTTGATCTGTCGTGCAGGCCTATAAGCAGTAGTGAAATTATTTATTATAAAGTGCTTATGCACTTCAATCTTATTTAGTGAAGGAATAATTTTTTCCCATTTAATGTTCTGGGACAGGGCATATTTCCATCATATGCATGTGTTCACCTGTAGTCATAGAAGGCTTGCTGAGTCCATGAGTGAGTAAGTATCTTTCCAAGGGCATTCATCCAAAGGAAACCCTAAAAAGCAAACATAGGTTCAGCAGAAATTGCAATGAGATAGGCTGATATAAAAGGATACTTCACTTGAGCCAAGGCAATTCAACACAATTGGTTTTGCTCATGGCTCAGAGGGATCTTGAGAAGTTCTCCCTCCCAGGCAACTTGCTCCTGCACCTGTCACAGAATTCAGTGCTTCACTTTGCTAATGGAACCATTTAGGAAGCTGTGTTGTAAACTGAACTGATTTTTGGTAATAATCATCTACAGAAAGTTTCTCAATGATAAAGAATAATCTAATATTTCCTATATGATAAGATTCTTGAACTAGCAATCCTTATACATACTCTTAGGAATTCACTGGATATACATTCCCATTGTCCTGAAAAATGCTATAACACCTTTGCCTAAGCCTTTGAAGTGTCTGGATAAAGAGAATTTCCATATACATAAAATAAATAGGTATTTAACCAATGCATTAACCAATATTGTTCTCTACAGATTCTACTAGGATAAATTAAGAAACTTTTGTTGTAACCATGAGTTTGCTGTTAAAATGTGTTTTAATGATAAGTGAAACTAAATTGCTTTTTTTGGATGTTTGACTCCAACCCTATCCATCCATTGAAGAGCTATCAAAGAATGCTTCTATTAATTATGAATTCACCTGGTCAGCGTTCTTTCTGTATTTGGTGGAGGCCAAAACTGAATTCTAAACTTGACAGGTGCTGAGGCTCTCTTCCTTCAGTACAGGACTTCATCTCTCCTCATAGAACTTAATCAGGTTATTCTTGTACTATTCTCTTAGCTTTTCAAGGTCCTTTGAATGGTGGTTCTGTCCTCAAATGTATTGACTGCATCCCTCAGGTTGCCCTCATCGACATTTTGACAGATGTGTATTCTCTCTCCTTCCTAAGGTGGATATTGATAAAGGTATTAAGCAGACCACCAAGTCCCACACAATTGCATCAGTTGATTTATCTGAAGAGATCTCTGAATTATTCCTCTTTGACTACCAGCACTTCCATTACTTCCTGAACCCTGTGTCTAGGTAGAAGGGCATAAGAAACCTTGCTAATGAGACCAAGACTAAAGGACATTCTCCAACTCAGCCTTAACTGTGATTGCTATTGCAAATGCACCTGCCTCATTGAGTAGCAGACCCAAATGTTCATTGTTTGTCCTTTAACTGTTAATTTAACTTTAGAAACTTTTCTTGTTGCCCTTAATTTCCTTTGCTAGTTTAATCTCGAATTGTTCTTTGATTTTCTGGCATCATTCCTATATGACAGCATTTTAATATTCCTCCTTGGTAGCCTATCCTCATTTGCATATGAATAACCTTTCTCAATCTCACTCAAGAGTTGCCTGCTCAAGTGAGTTCGTATCCTAATGTGTTATCATTTTTTTCTTGATACAGGATAGATCATTTTTGTTCTTGGAGAAAGTTGCCCTTAAAAGACCTGCCAAACCTCCTGAGGTCCTTTTCCCTTCAGAACTGCCTCCCGCAGGACCTCTACCAGTTCCTTAGTAAACCAAATGTGCTTTCCGGAAGTCCAGTCTATACTCTGCTAATTGATTTCTGATTCACTTCAGGATCTTGAACTCCTCAATTTCTTGGTTCCGACCTTTAAAGAGGAACCTATGTTCTGTGGAGAGATGGCGTTAAATAAAGAGCAACATACAGAAGACATTAACTTAACAGACTGCTTTTCCCTTAATAAATGTCAGGTTTGTCTGCAAGATAAATATTTCAAAAACAGACTCAGTCTGAACATGAATTGAGAGTCCATAAGGATACTCAGATTCACCTGACAGCCAGTCATGAAAATGAATGGAAATTAGATGATCAAGTGAATTTTTAATGTTCAACAAGCTCACATCTTGATTTGTCAAAGTTTAACACAGCTAGCCTGTCCTAGTTTAATGTAGCATCTACATTTTAAAACCTCAGAGCAAGAATAAATGAGAAAAAGAGAACAAGTCTGAGACTTCTTTATAGTCTCAAAAATTATGGTGAGATTTGCTCACTGAAAACTGTAGAACAGAATGTTATACCTAGCTTAACCGTGCTTTGATTAAAAAAAAACAACCTGAAAATAGATATTCAGACCACTTCACACACTTGATGAGGGGAACTGTTTTTTAGCCAAACAAGTGGGATTCAGAGTTAGGCAAAGGTTTCTGTGTATCTGAAGTCCTGTTAGAGTTAGTGAGAATCAGTCAAAGTTGTCATTCACTGTAGGCTATGAAGGCCTTCAGCTCAATAGTGAGTAACTACTAATCTTAGGGTGATCTCAATCTCCATCTTGGCCCCTAACTGATTATGACTAAAAGCTAAGTCACATGCAGACACATAAACCAAATGTTTTAATTGCAGGGTGAATCCCATAAAAGTAAATATACTTTGCAGAAGCATCTACAGCTATGGAAAATGCACATTAGTCATGTAAGGGATATCTCTTCAGTTTTGCACTTCCCATGGCATATGCCAGTGCATCTTCTGCCATCTATTTTCCAAAAAGAAACAAGCAAATTAGTAAGATACCTTCATTAATTCTAGATAAAACTGCCCCAATTATCCACAGCAAGGAATGAGGACAAATGCCACAAAAAGAGATCACCATCCAACGCCATAAAGGGCAAAAGGAGCAAGTGCCATCTGTGTTGTGCTGATGCATACATGGAGAATCACTTAGAATGCCACACACATAACTGCAGAGACTGGTAGGGATTTCTGAAGATCATCTAATTCATCCTCCCTCCTGGCTCCAAGCACGGTCAACCACAAAAAGTTGCACAGAACCATATCCAGTCAGGTTGGGAATTGACACAACAACCCCATGCAGTGGTACAGGCTTGGGGAAGAGTGGCTGGAAAACTGCCTAGCAGAGAAGGACCTGGGGTCTACAGCCACATGAATATGAGCCAGCGGTGTGTGCAGGTGTCCAAGAAGGCCAATAGCGTCTTGGTTTATATCATGAACAGTGTGGCCAGCAGGAGCAAGGAAGTGATTATGTCCCTGTAATCAGCACTGATGAGGCTGGACATCAAATACTTTGTTCTGGTTTGGGCCTCTTACTCCAAGAAAGACACTGAGGTCCTGGAATGTGTCCAGAGAAGTGAAAAAAGTCTGGTGGAGGGGCTGGAGAACAAGTCTTATGAGGTGAGGCTGAGGGAACTGGGATTGTTTAGGCTACAGAAGAGGAGGCTGAGGGGAGAGCTTACCACAGTCTACAACTACCTGTAAGGAAGTTGTAGTGAGGTGGGCGCTGATCTCTTTGCCCATTTGATAGATAATAGGACAAGAGGGAATGGCCTCAAGCTGTTCCAGGGGAGGTTCAGATTGGACATCAGGAAAAATTTCTTCACCAAAATGTTTGTCAAGCACTGGAACAGGCTGCCCAGGGAAGTGATAGACTCACCATCCCTGGAGGTGTTCAAAAGACAGTCTGTTTCAGCATAAGGCTCAGTTGTTTGACCACCCTCAAAGTTTCTTATGTTTAAATGGATTTTCCTGTTTTTAGTTTGTGTTTGTTACCTCTTCACAGAATCATAGAATCACTAGGTTGGAAAGGACCCACTGGACCATCAAGTCCAACCATTTCTGTCAATAACTAAACCATGCATCTCAGCACGTCAACCATCTGTCTTTTAAATACCTCCAAGAAGGGTAACTCAACCACCTCCCTAGGCAGCTTGTTCCAGTGCCCAATGACCCTTTCCATGAAAATTTTTTTCCTGATGTCATGCCTGAACCTCCCCTGGTGGAGCTTGAAGCCATTCACTCTTATCCTGTCCCCTGTCACTTGGGAGAAGAGGCCAGCACCCTCCTCTCCACAACCTCCTTTCAGGTAGTTACAGAGAGCAATAATGTCTCCCCTCAGCCTCCTCTTCTTCAGGCTAAATAACCCCAGCTCTCTCAGCTGCTCCTCATAAGACTTGTTCTTTTATCCCATCCCTGAGCACCACTGAGAGGAGTGTGACTCTATCTTCTTTACTCCTTCACATCATGTACTTAAACACAGTGATACAATCTCTACCTGAATCTTCTCCATACCAAACAATCCCTGTTCTCTTGCCCTCTCCTTGTGTGAAAGACGTATTAGTCCCTTAGTCATCTTTGGACCCTACAGTGGATTCACTTCAATAAGCCCATGTCTACCTTGTAGTGGGCAGCCCAGAGCTAGACACAGTCATCTCAATATAGTCTCCTCGGTGCTAACTAGCGAGGAGGGATCATCTCCCATGACCTGCTGCTCTTCCTAATGCAGCCCAGGATACTGTTGGATTACTTTCCCACAAGTGCATATTTCTGGCTAATGTTTAACTTCTTGTCCACTAGGCAAGGACTTTACATTTCCCTGTATTGAACTTCATGCAGTTCCTGTTGGTTCATTTCTCCAGTCTGTCAAGGTCCCTTTAAATGACAACACAAGCAGCCGGTCTGTCCTTCATTCTCCCTGCTTTTGTATCATCTATAAATTTGCTGAGGATACACTTTTCCCCACCATACTGACAATTAATGAAGGTGTTAAAAAATGTTGAGTCAGTATTCATCCCTGGAGTACACCACTAGTGATTGTCCTCCAGCTGGAATTTATTCTGCTGACCACACCACTTTGAGTCCAGTAGTTCAGTCCATTTTCATTCTGTCTATTTGTTTATTTGTCTAGCTCTTACTTCATCAGTTTGCCAATGAGGATATTTTAGGAGATAGAATCAAAAGCCTTACTCATTTTGAATCATTGTTTTAAAAATCTAATTTCTTTTTTTAAACAAACCTGTTCTTCATAATAATTGAGAAAACATACTTAATTAACTACATTTTTATTTCCTGATATGTCCTGAAGAAAATTTAATTGTATTGGTTAACAGCCTGCTGCACTACAAAAAAAAATAAATTCATAAACACAATTAAAAGCCTGGACAGAACCTAATATTCTTCACACTGCCTATCCCTACCATCTCTTGGTTAAAGAAGCCATCTTTTCTCTTTTCCATGCTTAAGCTTTGTCCAATATTTCCTTTCTTTCTGTAGTGGCCCAATACCAATCAGCTGAGGAAGTGGAGACAGCTTTCCTCTAGCTTCTGTTTCAGGTTAGTGGTTTCAGAGTTTGCTAGGGATCTAAAAACTGTGGTCTGGACTTCCTCAGTCTGAATCCAATAAATGTGTGCTTCTTATTTCCTCAGTGTGTCCAAGCAACAAGATTACTTGACCGCTAATCCCAGCTCTGCTTCTTCTCCCTTTCCAGCTGAAGAGTCATCATAGTTCATATGCAAAAGGAATGACTAGGGCACTTTAATCCAGGGCTGGAGTTTGGGTCAAGAATCCAGACTTCAAGAAGGACTCTCATTGCCAAATGAAAATAATAATTTACTTTAGGAGAGAGACACATGTTCATTCTTTTGTGTTCCTTATAGGCTGATGTGAGCTAATGGTCATACATGTGATTCTGGAATTTGTAGTAATTTCTATTATTTGAAATTGATTTCTTCCATATTTTACACATTTAATTGCTGATATATTTTACAAAATGGAAACACAGAAGGTCTGAATGAGTATATAGCTCATCTATGTATCATTGTGGTCTATTGTATGAAGTACAAATGAATCGCATTCCTAAATCAGCTTTTTTCAGTGAGTTGCATCATGATCCTGTGCATGTCATTTGACACCTCAGATTGAACTTCTCTGCTTATAAACTGGAAGACAATGTGCAAAGTTTTGGGTCTGGAACATGCTGTCATTGTATAACATTTCATCAAATTATCTTTTTAGTCAAGAGAAGATACTTTGTGAAGAAATAATAAATTTAATTAAAGAGAAGGGAAGAATGATTGCTAAAGGAAGTAGAAGATCAAATCCTTAGACTTTCTGATCCAGCATCATCTAGCAAGAAAAATCTGTCCTGATTCACATAGAACAATGTCATTGAAGCTGAGTTTCCCACATGCTAGTCTACTTCCCTAACAACATGCAAATCATTTGAAACATAAACATTGATTTTGATAATTTCATTTCTGCTGCAGTGTTCCAAGCATTTTTGGTCATGTTCCAAAGTGGAATGAAAACAAATGTTAATGTTGCTATGAAGGTGAGTTGCTTTAGCTGTGTGACACAGCAGAATATGTGTTAACAAAGTATATTGAACATAAAAACACTGTTTAAGGGCACGTCTGTACTATGGTGTGTGGATGCTCATGGTGGTTTTAAAGGAGATAGTTTAGGTACTTCTGAAAATTTAGACTAAAAAACTGGAGATAGAAGCTTGCAGTGAGCTCTCTGCCACAGCAATTCGACTGCTTTTATACCTCCACAAGATTGTTTAAATCCCTTTTGCATTCTACTGAGCCAATGTAATTGTTCTGGTTGGTCTTTCTCTAGCAAATGCAGTGACAACTGACCTTCAAAGAATTTTGACTACTAATTAGATTATTAATTACCTAAAAAACCGTAAGCCAAATACATTTGTCCCTAGACATACCTAGATTAGAAATTTGTCTAGAATAATAAAACATTGTTCATCCCTTAAGGCTGGTAATGAAAGATGGTACTGGCAGAGGATAAAAAAGTAGGAAGTAGGAAGATAAGGTTCTTACCCCATTGTCATCATTATGTTGTGCGTTGCTCCTCCCAGGGTTTCAGTCCAGGAAAACAGGTTATTTTTCTAAACTTCTTAGAGAAGTAGTTTGAAGTTTCACACAACTAAACAGAAAAAACATTGCAGGGCATCCTGTTTTCTAGTTCCAAGTGCCATTTGTTCTTCTAGTCCCTGCAGTATCAAAGTATTCTGCTCTGTTCAACACCATCCTTTCCTCTAGCAGCTTTTTTTTCTCAAAATTTTCAAGCTGGATGCATACTTACTTTATCAGGTTTTCTGAAGAAAATCTTGATTTTGAGTCATGTCAGTATAGGGTTGCATTTCAATCTCAACCCAAAGAGTGCACTTAGAACTAGAGTTTATGGGGGCTAACAGAGCATTTCTGGATGTGTCTATAATGATTTGGTATAATGTTAGCTCTTATTAAAGCCCACAAAAATGCAGGTCTGATTCAACTATCTTCACTGGGCTCTACTCTGAGAAATCTCTACAATCTTTTGCTAAAACATTGCTGTTGAGAAGATCGAATAAGTTGAAGTATTTCTCCTAATGAAATATCTAGTGACACACTAAAGAAAATTATGATGTACACACAAGATGCAGTACTATCTAATGAATAAAGGAAGTATCTAACCATTTATGGGTATCAATATGGGCATGCCAACTTCCCTTCTGTTATAGGAAATTACTTCCCATTGCCTTTAGAGCTTCATGTAAAACCTTAATCAAAACCAACTTTAAATTTCTCTTTAAACAAAAAAAAAATCTTTCCTCTTGTGTTGCACCTTTTCTTTCTGTCACTGAAGAAACTTTACATTTTCCATCTAGAAGCAAATCATAATTATTAGTGGATAAAATTTAAGCTACACATCACGAAGTCAGAAACTTAGTTGATAGAATTTTAGACCCATAGAATCATTTACATTGAAAAAGAACTCTAAGGTTATTGAGGCTGATGGTAAACCATACTGATGTAAAAGTGAACAGGAGACAGGTAAACTAAGAAATATTTTATCCATGTTTTCCACAATTTTTACTGTGGTCTAACATAGAAACTGTATTTTCTTGGAAGCAGAGAGGAGAGGAAGGAAGAAGAGGAGGAAGTAGAGAGACTGGGAAAATAAATTTTTATATTTTTGTAATAGCTAACCTGCATTACTCATAGGGGCACTTGAAATAATTTAAGCAAAACCTGTATAAAAGGGCGTATTTAATTTTATCAAATGAATTCTGAAGTAGCTTTTGCTTTCTTCTTGAAATAAGGAGGATTGTGAATGTGATGAATTGACATGCTGCAAATTATCTATTTTTTTTCCGTAGAGTACTCAGTACCTCCAAAACACTATCCTGCATTTCCGAAGATGCATGAGGAACATACATTCAGAGTCATTAAAAACTTCACTGAAACACATTTATATTTGCTCTATCCACTGACATAAGTATGACTAATACACAATGATCTACTTTTATTTTCCCTTCCCTTCAGTAACCGCTAATAATCCTGTAGGTTTTTACCAGATGTTCAGTAACTGAAGTGGTACATCTGCCTCTGCCACTGAAAAATATGATTTATAATCATGGAATAAAACTTCCAAAGTAAAGAATATCATCTTCACCAAGTAGGTGATAACATAAATGGTCAAATACTGTACCAATAAACTCAAACTGAATTTGAATAAGAGAAGAGTCTTTTGGCTGTAAGCTGTAACTATTGGAGCAGGTATCCAGGGTTTGTGTTTAGCATCCCTGGGACAGAAAGCTCAGAGGTAGTCTAGAGGTTTTGGACAATCTTGTCTTTTCAGTCTGTTTTGAACTAGGTATATTTATTTAAATATAAATTTATCTCAGATTTACTTTGTACTAAAGTAAGTAGGGAAAAAGGCTTCTACAGGCAAATTTCATGAGGGACAACATTCCACCTAACCTGTTTTCCAGTACTTGTTGCTTGTGAAATACCTGTAACATTGCTGAGTTAACTGCACAGAAGGCAACACACCATTCAAGAACAGCTCTACAAAGTTTGGACAATTTCTTCAGTTTTACAAAACTGAAATTATATTCTTTAGATGAAGAATATCATAAAGTCTTAAAACCAAAAATATTTTAGAAATAAATATATATCTTGACATTGGTAGAAGCACTTTCAACTAGATTTCCATATCCAACCATGTCTAAAGACAGAAGGCTCACTGTGGAAACACCCATTGACAATAGCAAGCTTCGAATCAAATCTGTTCTTCTCTGAGATTCAGAATCCAAAATAAATAGACCATTTTAGTCAAATATTTAACAAAAAAAGGCATGCACTCTAGCATTTATCAAGCTGACTTGAACTTTGCTTCTAACATATGAACACCATGTGAGGAACACAACTTCTTATTTGTGAAAAGTAACCTAATCCTAATATTGTTTTAGCGGAGGTGAGATCATTTTGTATTTAGCTTTATGTGTAGGTGTCTTTGCTTGTACCTATACATAACTATACATATATACCCTATTATATACAGTGATCAAAGAAAACTAATAGTAGATCATCAAAAATGTATACACACTTTTTCAGAACCAAGCTGCTGTTCAATTAGGTTTTGTACTAGGAATTCTATATTTTTACAAGCAGACATCTAAATTACCACTTTGGACCACTTTGTACATTTATAAAAAGTATTAATATTATTTAAATTCCAGTTTCCAAATGCTATTAACTCTTATTCTTTCTTTGATAGTCTAATGCTATTTTCCATAAGTGGATAAACGCTCAACTCTTGGAAGACAAGTGGTCACAGACAAGTTTCAGCTTTTAGTTAGGAAGAACAATCATAAAAATCTCAGTTGACTGATTTCAGTGAAAAATTTAAAAATGCAACAGGAACTAAAAAAAAAGAGCTGAAATAGAAGTTAAATAAAAAATTATATGAAGATACGCCAAATTATCTTTTGAATCATACATTCAAAGGCACCCCTGGGAGTTCTAAAAATCTGGGAAAGAAAAAGTAGAGTACTCAAAAGCTCTTAGTACATTTCACTTTGTTTTTGCAGCTTCAGTGGAAATCTGTGTTGCAAATTTATCATAGTTTCATTATTATGAGTATGGTTAATACCTAACTTGAAGAAGTAATCCCACTTTTAGAACTGAGGGAGAAAAGTTGTCTTATCTGGGTAATCACATTTTCCAAGTATTTTCTTTTCCATATGTTCATGGTCTGGAAAAACATGAGGTCTCTTGTGAAAAGTCCTCTTAATACTTTGCCTTTCTGCTGTGTGTTGTATTAATTTTTTATGTTTTGATACTCTTGAGTTTGCCATCTAATTTCATATTCAGATTACATCATTGTGTTTCTTGTACTGTTGTGTATTCCCATGAAAATTTTAGCACTAAAGATTAAGGGTAATGTACAGTACAGGAGTTGTTGATAACCTTTTGTTAACATCCAGAAAAATCTCAAAAGATGTTTCATAGGTATATGCTTAGGCTTTACAGCTATGAAGGGTTAACTTCAAACTGACTTTATATCCAGGTGCATTTTTGTTACCAAATATTTGCCAAGTGAAAATCAAAAGAACCCAAGGCTCTTCCTGCCACAAAATTACTAGTTAGTGACACAAAAACTACTCATCTTTTTAAATTCACAATACAGAGGTACACAAATTCATAAAAAAATTACTTTTTAGACAATATTTGCAAAATTTATAACTGAAAAATATTCATTTTAAAAATATGGAAACTTTAAATGTATTAGTTTATACTGGAAACATGTTTATGCCTAAGAGCAAAAGAATAAAGGAAGTATGTTATTGCTTGCATGGCTACCCAAGTTTTGTTTTATTTATTAAAAGACATGAAAATTGTCAAACAGAAAAAATTATCAAAATTGATGAAAAGAATGCATATGCATGTAAAGTCAGGTCTGGGCAGGTTCAAGTATTCTTGCCATTCTACCCTGACAGACCTCAGGGCCATGCCTGTACTTCTAGATGGAGTGAGCTCAGACACCGAGTACCTTAAAACCCCCCAACTTGATAGTTAACCCACTTTTACTACTGCAAGCAACAATTTCCAATAAAAATTTGGTACCGCTAGCAGTTATCAGGATAAGAAGTAATCAGGGCAAAGACCAGTGCATGGTCCTCCTTTTTTCTTCAACAATATGGACAAGCTGAAAGAGAGTAGATTTAGATTATATATTAGGAAGAATTTTTTTACTGTGAGGGTGGTGAGGAACTGTAACAGGTAACGCAGAGAAGTCATGGCTGCACAATACATGGAGATGTACAAGGCCAGGTTAGTTGAGGCTTTGAGAAAGCTGATCTAGTGGAAGGTGTCCCTGCCCATGGCAAGGGGGTTGGAACTGGGTGATCTTTAGGGTCCTTTCCAACCCAAAACATTCCATGATTCTATGATTCTACAACATATATTCTCCCACAGCAGGCGTGTTACAGATCTGAGCAAGAATGCATACTCTGAGTGCACATGCTAAAGGGTCACTGATTTTAGGCAATTATAATGGCCACAAAGTATTTGAATACTACAGTAGTGAGAATTAGAAGACATTGAGAAGCACTAATATCTATCCCTGTAACTCAAATCAGCTCTGCTATGCATTCCATCACAGAATATTCATTTGCAAAAGTACATCAAAGCCAGCATTTTGAAGAGTGTCTCAGTCAGCCATTGAGACATAAAGAGATTTTCTATGTATTGTAAATTACCACATGGGGGAAACATTTTATAATTGGGTGTGTGTACAGAATGAAGAGCAGGTATGAGCAGTGAAGAATGAGATGACTTTTTTCTGCTACTGGAAATATCAGTTCCTTGCACTAAGTAGGCCATTCAGTGCTGAGCTCACTCCTCTTAGGCCAGTTACCTTGTATATTGTCCATTATTGCCAGCCTTAGCTCATTCTTTTTTGTGTGTGTGTCAGTTCATATCGCAGGTGCAAAAAAGTAATAGAATGCTGTGTTCCCATATTTGCAAGTCCATTTCTAGGCCTAGAGTCCAGACCTCAGATGCCACAGAAAACTGGGTTACAGTTTTTTATAAAGTAATCTGCTGCTAATTTTTTAAGGCTTCTAACTAATCACTTCAGCAAGTCTTTGTGTATCAAAGACTGCAGAACATCTATACCCTCCAGCATTCATCTGCTTGTAACTTTGAGTGACAGAACATTTGTATCTAGAGACCTGTCAGATGAAAAGCATCCCTCTCATTTTACTGGGCTACTAACTGTAACATGTAAAGCCTTTTACTGTTGTCATTTAAAGAGACTCTATTGTCAATCTTCTCTTCAAACAAGTAATACACATAGAGGAATCAAATATCTGAACTTGAGGTAAGCCCCCCTTTCACACATTAAAATGTTCTCTTTCCAGTCAGCACAATTCAATTGTGTCAAAACTTGATGGAATACTAAAAACTGGAAAGATAGACATATATTTATTTTTGTAAAAATAAGTGTAATATAAAAACAAATAGTGCACAAACTATTGTATTGGTTCTATTGTTTATTCTCTAGACAGTAAGTACAGAAAGAACAGTCTAATTAGGTCCTCAACCACATTCATATTTCCAATCCATAGTTTGATAAACTCATGGTGTACAAGTCATCCAAGAGATCTTTTCTACCATAGTGTCTAAAATTGTTTTGGTTTGTTGTTTGTTTGGGGTTTTTTTTATGTAGCGATATCATCAAATCGCTCCTCTGCTCTTGGGAGCACTGACAACAACAAGGGTTTCTTGTAGAATTTGTATCCAGTATCCAGCAAATTATTGTACTTATAAGAAAATGTAGACAATGTAGAGGGACAAGAATAAAGATATGGCTTTATATGTAATATAAATTAATAAAAGTCTCTGCAGTGTAGATCTGAAAGAATGTTATAATGCTGGGCCACAGGTTTTACTTGAAGCCATATATTGCCTGTCTCTACATGAAGAGCAATGGGAAAGGAAAAGTCTTCCTGCTTTATAACACACTAAGTCTTTTCCTAAAGAAAACCACAAATTGCCTCTTCTGCAGATTAATAGATCTATTTTGTATATCTTTGGAGTGAAACAATACTGCTTTTTTTCCACAGACATGTTTCTTAGATTCATTGTGCCAAATATTCACACATATACATAAAACAATGAGAGAGAGGATAAGAGAAAAGGAGTGCTCATGGTTATTTTCCATAACATAAAAAAGTTTTCATGTGCACATATGAACAACAGATGTAGAAATATTTAATATTCCAGCACTGAGCAAATGAGTTCATCTACTAGCCTTATTATAGATGACTATGAAGCTGGTAAAATGCTTATCTGCAAGCATAGTCTATCTAGAACAATGTAGGATTCTGCCTGTGCCAAAACCTACCATGTTAGACTAGAACAGATGTTAATTCCCTTGAAAGAAAATATGCTGCTTAGATTATAGGCTATGGGTGTTGACTCAAAAAACCCAGCACTTTATAATGAAGCAGAGCTGTAAAAAGCTTCAGAATAAATAATAAAAATTTTGGCAGTTTTCTGCAATATTGCCTGTATACAAAAGGACTTCAAGGCCTTTGAATGATGTAGCCTCAAATATGTAATAAGATCTATTCTGGTGAAGCTTTAAAACCCAAAAATGTTAGCAATTTGTTCAAGGGCCCACTCTTGTGAATCCAGTTGCAGTATGAGGTGTTATTCTTGCTCTCACGTTACCCAGCAGAGCCACTTGTGTTGCTGAACAGGAGGATAATGGTAGTTTTTTATCAAAGATATATCTGAGCTGCATTAGATAGTATTTTAGTAATGCTACACAGTACGTCAAACTAATTTTACATGTATATGTATATACATATGGAGGCATGGGTTAGCAGACCAACAGCATTGCATATAATCAAATTATTTCACAGGAAAACTCATTACAAGAAGGAATTGCTAAAATTTGAAAAAATGCTCCGTTCTCAGGCCAATGGATTTTGATTCTATAGTTCAGCAGTGATTCTGCATTAATATAAATCCACAGTCTCACTTGCTACTGTAATCTCTTTACCTCTCTCAAGTAAACAAATCACTATCTTAGCAGAACTATCACAGACTAAAAAAAATAGCACTGAATACTATTGCTTATCCCATTTCCTCTGTTGTAAACTAAACCATAGTAGCAATTCACACTGCCAGAGGCAATGACTGCCGACTACAATGACCACCAATTTTGGCTGCTTTGCTATGTTCTTGTCCCTTTTCATATGTAAGCAGTAAGTAATCAGGCTTCTAGTTTTCATGTAAAGTTATAGCAGAAAATATTATTAAATGTAGTATGTAACCAGAATACTTGAAGAGTCAGTTGAGTCGCCGACATCAGGTCTCGATGTCCAGATGGAGGTACAAGTGGTGTACCTAGGTGTTCCTACTGGGACCGCTGCTATTTCATATCTTCATCAATGATACAGACAGTGAGATCGAGTGCACCCTCAGCAAGTTTGCAGATGGCACTAAGCTGAGTGGCGCAGTTGTCACACCTAGAGGACAGGATGTCATCCAGAGGGACCCAGACAGGATGGAGAAGTGGGCCTGTGAGCATCATGAGGTTCAACAAGGCCAAGTGCAAGGTTCTACACCTTGATCAGGGCAATCCATGGATTCGATACAGGATGCTCTAAACCTCCTCAGAAATAAAACAGAACTGAACAATGTATTCCACATAGTAAAATGGGCAATATAGAACAACTGATGTTTATAATGCAGTTTGGGGATTTCAAAACAGATTAAAGCAAATTGGAAAGATTCCATGGTGGAGGTTACAAGAATAATAAGTGTTGCAGAAATATGACTTCTAAGGATGTTCAAGGACTTTGTTTAGTCTGCAGAAGAGAAGACAGAGGAAGGAAGTACATTGATAACAATCTTCTTGTAAATAAATGGCTGTTGTTAAGAGAAGGACAGTCAATTGTTTTTCAAGTGTCTGAAAGTAGAATGAGAAGGAAACATCACAATTTGTGGTAAAAAATATTTATGTTAGATAGTACAGACATTTTTTTCCCTCCTTGAAATATACTAGTAGGTATTCTAGTGGCATGGTGAAATATATTCAATTTTTTTAGGAAAAAGTTATACATACTGTGGTATGATCTAAGCATAATTAATCCTGCCATCTGCAATGAACTATATGCCCTCATAACATCTTTCCCTGGTTAACCTTTCTATCATTCTGTAATAGACTAACACAGAAAGCAAACAGAAACTACAGGCTCATCCCCTTTTTCAGGTGCTTAGGGAGAAAACTAGATAAGAACCACAAAAAAATATATCAGTTTTGTTTATGAGTAACAACATATAATGACCTGCCAATGGTGAATACATTCTCCATAGGAACTACCATCAGAGAGTTTACATCTCACTCTTTCATTAATCATTCACAAAAAGACAAAAGTATATAGTAGGATTTCTGTCTGTTTTATGCTAAAATGAATTCCTAACAGTCTGTAAAATATAGCATTCTTTCTTAGCCAGAGAATATATGAAAAAAACAAAACAAAAAAATGAACAAACAAAACCCACCAAGAAAGGAAGAGAAAAGCTAGAAAAATTGTCTCTTACCTTAACTTTAAATAAATAAATAAATACTTGCTGGAAATTACCTTTTTGCTTATGGTGTTACCATGAAATTTTACTGGGAAATCATTACTGCACAATTGCCTAGGATTTTGTTATGGTTATTCTTCTGTAAGAAATTATTTTGAGTGTGCCCACTAATATGCAAGAAAGCGTATTGACTTCTTGTGTTTTAATTTTTTTATGCAATGATTACTTTGATTGAGTTTAAGAATAGGGCTAGCTAGCTTGGAGTAGAAACCCAAACATCTGAAAAAGAATAAAGTCAAACAGAATTGTTTTGATTTTTATAGAGGACTATCAGACATCAAGTAACACTAACAAAACCTGCTCACTAATTAAGACAGTAGTTAAGTATTCCAAATCAATTTGTTATTAAAACTGTTTGTTATTCATGACTGCAAGGAGTGAAAGTTAAAAGTTAATGGGATTCTTGAACTAAAATTCAACTAACAAAATTTATTTTTAAGATATTTACATAAACAGTTATAAAAGTTTTTAATGACAGTATTTGTTAATGCGTCAAAGCAAAATACAGTATTTTGACATATGCTGATCAATTACAAAATTGCCTTAAACAAACTAAATGAATATAACAGCTACTCCACCAAAAATTATTCATTTTTGTCCATTATCTAAACCATTTTTCTAACATTATTTAGCTAGTCAGCTTCAACTGAAAAATAGGTAACATGTTTATTCTTTTACTGGAAAAGACAGAAGTACTACTGAACAATACATTAGTTACATTAGTACAGCACATTGGGGTTCTTTCTTCTTTTATCTTTCTGATTGCAAAACTTGTTCAAAGACACTTTTGAAATTGAAATTTGAATTGAAATTTGCAATATGCTTGAGATTTTTACTCAATTCTTTACATGATATAAACCTCCAAAAAGCAGCATTTAGGGGGAAAAAAAGTGTAAATACAATACGCATAAAACTAAAGAAATCTTATAAAAAGTACTGTTTAGCTAGAAAGAGATTTAACAACTTGATATTTACAGGTACCGTTCTCTTCAGGTTTTAGTGAACCAAGCAGGCATGGTAAGACAGCATGCTTTAAGAAGAATTAGAAAAGGCCTTTTTTTTCAAATTTTCTGACCAAAGCACCTTAATTTTCATTGCAGTGCATTTTGTTAAACAGAAGAAGAGAAAGGGGCTACTTTGTCAAGATCATTTGGGCTATTGGTAAGCTTTGTGATGCTAACTAATCTCCAAAAGAGACAGGAAACTCGTTAATGTTCTTTTTCACTACGTAGGTAGAAAAACATTGTGGAGACATAAAGTTACATTCCCACACATTTAAGAATTATTATCGAAGACTGTAACCTGAATGGAAGGAAATACTGCAAATGCGATTTAGAAGACTTGCCTGGAGCCCAGACACAGTACAAGGAACCAAGTAAAATCCAAATACGTACTACGTTTTGTACAGTGGAGCACTTGACTTGGCTTGACATGGCTAAGAAGCCTAGGAAAATAAATTGACTTCTTGAGTAATTCTTAATGAAGAGTTAACTTCATTTCTGCACAATTATTTTTTTTTAATTGAAGCAGGAGCAAAGATATAAGGAAAGTATCTCTTAAAACCTCGATTACTTTATTCTTTAAAAGCAAGCCCTAACTGTATTATCTGAGTAGTAAGAATATATCTTCCACAGAGGAAATGAAATAGAAGACTAAAATACTGCCTTTGCAAAGTGAAATTTTAAAACTTGAAATATGTTGAAAAAAGATACTCATACCAGCAAGAAAAAAACATGAAGATAGCAAAAAAAATTCTTCCAACATCACAGAGGCTGCAAGAGATTAAATATCAAATAAAATAAAATGTATTTAAGAATGTTGCTTGTACACATCAGAGAAACAAATCCAGTTCAGCCTGCTTAGAAGTGGTGGTAAAATAAATGTCACAAAGTGTCCACAATACACATATGCAGAGCTAATGCCACACTGAATAAGGGGAAATCCAACACACAGATGACAGAAGTATTCTCAAGCAAAGAAGTGGAGTAATTCAATAGTTTGGGGGTTTTTTTTATTAATTTCCTATCCAAAACAGAATGTATTATTATAATAAAAATATTTCAGGAATGAAATGTTTAAGCAAATCTTTGCCACACAGAGGTCATATTATTCCTTTAAAAAAGGTCATGGTGGCCTAAAGTACTCTACTGTACTTGACAAAAAAAAAATACTACTACACTTGATGGAGCTGAACTTGAGATGTGTTGCCTTTGTTTCCTGCCACTCAGCTAGCTGCATGGTAAAAGTAATCAGCATAAGCTCCTGCTTGAACTTGTGCCCTGAAGGATGAGCTTTCCCTCATCACAACAATTCCTGAAAGATGTCAGTTCTTCACTGAGAACTTTTGTGTATTTTTCAAGATTGTGTTATGCAATTTTCCGACAATTTTAGGTCTTTTTCTCAGAGAATCACATACCTACAGGTACTTCCTCCACTCCTGTTTGCAGTCAGAACTGGAGGGCCAAATCAGAGGTACTGACTGGATATAGGAACAATCAAATATACAGGTGAGAAGAGGGGAGTACTTGCTATACTTTCAGCTAGTTTCTTATCCACCACGGAAACCAAAACATGTAGAGCTTTTCTTTTTTTTGCAGTGTTAATAACCTTATGTTTTTCTCTAAGTTTTCTATAAACAATTGCAAAATGGTTTTGACTCATAAGTCCTTTCCTACCACTGTGATCACATCTGTGACTTTTGACTAGCTACCTTGTAGCTGGTCTCTCTTCCTTCAACCACAGAACCAAAAAAGAATGGACACAGTATCTCAGCTCAGAGGAGAGGAAGGATCACTTCACTCCATCAGCCATTTTTATACTTATGCTTCCTGTTCTCTGGCATCTTTCAAAATCACAAGATTTCTGATTCTTGTTCACTTTTTATCCCTCTGTAACTTTAACTGATTCCTGAGAAGCTGTTACTCATACTTGTTTTGTTTCTTAATTCCATAGAAGTTCCATAAGAGTAATCATTTGTGTCATCTTCTGGCCAAGCAGTTAGATACCAGCTAAAACACCTATTGTCCAGAAAATGACACTTCAATGTTTACAGACAAAAAATTAACCTTAGGGATCTGGACATTCGAGCAAGAACCTCTCAGGCAGACATTCATCACACTTTTACAGGTGTTAGGGGAAGGACAGAAAGAAAATGGAGAAGCTGTAAATGTCAAAAACATTAGGACAAGTTTCTAAAGGGTGTCAGGTATCCCATGTGTAAAAAAAAAAGAAAATGAAAAAAGTAGATTTGAATGCAATTAAGGAGCAACCTAAAGGGAAAAGAGTATTATTTATACTTGTCTCTTGTTTCCACATAAGGAAAAAAACACTAAAGTGCAGTGTCTGTTATTGCTGTTGATGTTGCAAACAAGAGTTCTTATGAACTGGCTCAACGAACAAATAAAAAATTTCTGAGAACCATGAATCCCAAAACATTTCCTTTAAAGCTAGCTTTTTTATTCACTCAAGAATTCTGAACCAAAACCAATCCACTCAAACTTTGCCAGCTTCAGTTAGTTAGAAAAGTAAAAGGACACATTTTCTCTTCACTTGACCTTCCCAGATCCCCTGACCTTTGGTGCCCCATTTATCGCTTCTCTATAGGAAGCAGAAAGCCTTCTTTCTAGGTTTCCTGCAGGATAAGCCTCTTTCCATCATCTTCCAACAGTCCTGGAAGACTGGGGAAGTTCCACTGGACTGGAGGCTGGCTGATGTTGTGCCCATCTACAAGAAGGGTTGCAGGGAGGATGCAGGTCTGTCAGTCTCACTTCAGTGCCAGGGAAACTCATGGAGCAGGTGATCTTGAGTGCTATCATGAAGCACATGCAAGAGAAATGG
>WAAB01008276.1:0-14975 GCA_013389865.1 Piaya cayana
ATTCTGTGATTCTGTGAGATCTTATTGCGACCTTCTAGTACCTGAAAGGAGCCTACAAGAAAGCTGGAGAGGGACTATTCATAAAAGCTTGTGGCAATGGGACAAGGGGGAAGAGATACAAGCTGGAGAACGGTAGATTTAGACTAGACATTAGGAAGAATTTCTTCACTATGAGAGTGATGAGACACTGGAAAAGGTTGCCAAGGAAAGTTGTGGATGCCCCATCCCTGGAGGTGTTTAAGGCCAGGCTGGATGGAGCCTTGGATAACCTGATCTACCAGCACGTCCCTTCTCAGAGGTCTTGGAACTTGATGATCTTTAAGGTCCCTTTAAACCCTAACTACTCTACGATCCTATGATAAAACTCTTTTGTCTGTCTCTATTATATGCACTTGAACTAAAATAGCAGGAATTTCCATTCTAAAATCCAGGTTTCTAAAACTCAAATATATTTTTTACTAGCATCCACACTTTTTATCCCTAGAAATTAGTTCCAGCGAAAACATTTTGTTGTTTCATATTATCTCCAGGATAAAACAGGAATATAACTTGTTAGAAGACGAAGTCTAGCATGAACTATTTCAAAAAGAAAAATCATTACCCACTTAATTTAAAAAACAAAATACTACTTAACTTAAACACAAAACACCACATTCATACTTACATTGAAAGAATTGGTGCTACGCTATCCAATGAGGCTATCAAAATTCCTGTTTCACAGATACCAGCAGTGAGGAGCAGAGCCCAAGTTGGTTCTCCATTTGCTTTTCCATGACCAAATACCTAGTTCAATTCAAGTAAACAGTTAAGATTAGGGAAGGCTGTTCATTATACAGTTACAAAATACAGCACAGATTGTGAACTAACTCTAACTGGCATCAACAATAGTCAGTAGTTACAAAAGAAAATTAAGCAGTCTTGATGCAATTTATACTACAAAAAGCCAAAAAAGAACTGCAAAACCACACACTTCCAATATGAAGTATGTTTACTAAAATAAGCAATAATTACATAATATTAAAGTACTATCGCAGGTCCTATTGAAATAATTTTAGAGTAACTTTGAATCCATATTCAGCAGATTTATACTTAGTCTGTATAAAGCTAATATGATTTAGGACAGTATTTTCTTGTAACTTACAAAACAGGCGTCAACTTAGTATTTATGAATATAAATACTGATTTTTATGAATTTATTATATATTTATCATTTATGAATATGAATACTGATCTAAGAGGACTTAGTTAAGCCTATGATCCTGCACAGAGCCCTATCAAAAATAATTTTGCAAATGATAATTTTCTTTGGGGAGAATTCTAGCCAGCTATACTGGTGATGTATGTCTAAGTGCCTCACTGGAAGTTTCAGCCATATTTATTCTCTTCCATATTCCTCCACACAAATATCGAGACTAGACCCACACTCTGCTTTTCCATGTCTATGTTCTTCATTTCACTCATTCATCATACTGTTTTCTTCTTCCTCTAGCTTCTTGTCATACGGTCTCATTCCTTTACATTAAAATGCCATTTTTTCTGCTCATTTCACATCTTCTGTTTTCTTAAATATGTCATAGTCTTGCCCTTGCATTAATCACCTTGCATTCATCTTCTTGATTGTCCATGCAGCAGCTATGTCACTCCAAAACCGCAAACACTTTTTCAAATCTCTTCTCCAGGATTCCCTTTCCCTCACCTCCCAAACCATGTAAACTTTTTCCTTCTGATTCTTCACTCCTTCCAAACCTAATCCTTACAAGACAGAATCATACTGCCACCCTCTCACCAAGTACCAAATCTTTACTTCAGGCAAACGTGATATTTTTCATTTATCTCTCTCAATACAACTCAGCATTTACAACCCCTTCCCACTCACAAGTCAAACTCTATCACGATTCTGCCCAGCTAACTTCATTTCTGTTACAGATACAGATCTTGCATGACAAGAAACATGCCACTGCCCTCAGCTGTAAAAACAAGCAGCAGGACATTTGATACTCTTGCACATCCTCCTCAAGTGCTGCTGGCAGAATATTCAGGCAGCAGAAGGACTGCAGGAGCAGTAGCTGCTGTCTTTTTAACTTGTTTACTTCTGGATTAAGTAATCCGCCTTTTAGATTCTGCTCCCAATACTGATATTACTGTCCCATTCTTCCCTGAGACCAAGAGAAGGACCTAAGCAAAAAGATCAAGGATATAGCCCTGTGGAGAAGTAGGCACTAGCAGACAGACCCAAGAAGTATCAGCAGTAGAACGGAACCACTCCACCATTAAAGACTAAAAAAGAAGTTGGCAACAGCAGTATGATCTGCCCTTTAAAAAAAAGAAAAAACCCCCACAACCATAAAAAACCCCACCAACACACAACCCACTTCCTCAAAGCCATTGGGGTTACTTGTTCAATTTTGCTTTGCTTCTCATCATTTCCAATCACTTCCTTTAATCCGTTCCCCTCTCCATACAAGTCCTTTTCTCTTGTATTTTCCCATTACCACATATTCTGCACATCTCCCTCCTCCTCAGACGCTTTCCCCTCAACCCCACTCAAATAATCCAGCTAACCCATTATTCATTAATAGTCCTAGGCATATCCTAGATGAAGAATTTTCTCCACATCAACGTGCTGACCATTGCAGGCATTCTCCAAGCTCAGGAATCAAACCAAGCTGTTGCTCTTCCTCACTGATGTATGAGCTGCTGCTCTTCCTCACTGAAGATAGATTATAGATATCTCTGAATAGAATCTAAATTATTCAGCAAGAGTAATAACTCATCCTTAGCACAATATACTACACTGACCACAGATGTGAGACAATGACATAAAGCACACATGTGATCAAGACTGCAGAGGTCAATGTGAGTAAAACAGAGCATGCTCAAACGTAAGTTTGGTCACATAACTTTAGTTACCAAAATAATCATATAAACCTCTCAGAGGGAGATATAAAACCAGAACAAGTGCTCCAAATCATCCCCAGGATGACTCTTTCAGTACAGACCAGTCTATTCTCCTAAATTCAGCCCTAGCTACCTTTAGTGTCTGTGCTATCTAAAATTTATTTCTGTGCTAAATTTGACAATTGTCACCTAACTCAGTTCCCAAAATATTCAAAGTTACTCAAACATACTCCTGGTGTTTATGAAGAACAGGTTCAAGCATAGGTTATCACTGTGCTGTGCAACTGTTGGCTATTCTTGACAATTGGATATAAGTTTTCAAATGCCATGCTTCACCACAGGTTTCACAGCTTTGCTCTCCTGACATTGTATTCTGGAATTCTATTTATTTGTTTTCAACTCAAGTCTAGTTGTCTAGTTTTTACACATGAGGTCAGCAAGTTCTTTCAGCAAGTTTTTTTTTCTTCCTCTGTTTGCGAATTCCCCTCCCTTGCTCCCTTCAAGAGAAAAAAAACCTCATTTTTTTTATTTTAAAAGCATGCACAGGGATGCCAGAACAATATTAATGTTTGGAGTCATCAGACAGAATTCTATCATTACATAATTTTTGTTTTCATTTAGCTTATAAAGATGAATAAAAATTTGAATGGTATCTCTGTGATATGAGAAGTATCACACAGCTCCACAGTGAGACTACATCAACTCTGTTCACAAATAGTTGTAAACAGCCAGGAGTAAAGAAGTTCAGTTCTTACTTGCTTCTTAGTTCGTTAATTTCCATTTATAGAAGACATTCTCAGTTTTGAGCCACTAATGTGTATGAACAAAAATAACGGAATTGCATTGCATAGAAATATTCCAAATTCAAACTTCGTCCTACAACAGCTTGATCTATTATTGCACATAATTAGAACTAAGCTCCACATCTTTTCTTCCTTCTAAAGGAACAGCAGAAATTATTACTTTTTTTGTGTGTCAAAATAAGCCATATTTGAAGTACTATAAAGTAAAAAAAGATCTCACTTGAAGAAATGGTACAATGCCATCTCTTGCAATGGCCTGCAACAGACGGGGTGCACCCGTGAGACTCTGGAGACCAGCACCACATGTTGAAAAGAATGAACCAATCACAATAACCCACGGAGAAGGCCAGGCCAGTGTACCAACCACTAGATTTCCATTAACTGCTTCTCCAAACCTTAGGGAACAGGAGAGGAAAAAGAAAAGAGAAAAATCAGCAAGCATTGAAATAACTTTTACTCTAGCTGCAACACTCATATTTCAATCTTTTTGGACAACAGCACTTTTCAATAATAAACACCATGTCATAGGACACACTAAAGGATTTCCTAACCCAATTTCGCTTTATTATTCTGCTGTTTCAAAGAAAGTATATTACAACTGATTCATCATAAGTTCTGCCTCTAAGAAGACACCATTTATCAGGCACCTCGAAAACCTTTTCAGAATTAGCAGCAATAGTAGAAGTATTTACATATGCAACCTTAAGATCCTTGTGACTGCTAGGAACTAGATTGCAGCAGTCTGTTCTACAAGTAATACATGTATATCCTGGGGCATAGGCTGGAGATTTGCAAAACAAAGTATTGGCCTTTTAAGTAAACAGAGAAGCTACTACACAAAACCATCTCAAGTTATCCACATGCCTTCCAAATGTCATGCTATCTGATGTAATTTTTAAATGACAATGGCAAACAAGCAGGCGGAAGTCAGGAAGAGGTGCCTTCATTAAAGACGTGAGTGCCCCACCCACTGCTGCTGCTTTTTGCCTTTTTTTTTTTTTTTAGATAATTAATTTTATGTTTATTCATGGACATCTTTGGTAAACTAAAAAACAGGTTCCTTGTGTCCCTTCACAAACTGATGTTTTTGTTTTAAAAGCAAGCAAAATTATGGCAGTCATCTTTGTTTTGTTAGTAAGCAGCCAAAAAAAATTTTAAGACTGTCTACACTATGATAGCATAATTATTTTTAAAATGTTGTCAGGTTTTTCAAAGTAAACATCAGAGAAAAGAAATGGCTACAGACTAAGAAAAATTAAATACTTTCTCTCTTTTCAGACCTGGTTTTAAACAGTCAAGAAGCACAGTAAACAGGTGAATATAATAAGCTTGGATGCATGGCTATATACTGCTTTCAGCAGATGGAAAAAAGCGAAAACCTAATTTAAAAATATATGAGAAAAAACATTATGTTTCTATGACAACATTTATACAGCTGCAAATTCATCCTTCACTCAAATTCTTCTAATGTCTGTGGTTTAATTAAATCTGGGGTAGGAACAACTTGAAAAGATGAAAGACATACTGAAAGATGTACAGCCTACTTTTCCCTGATGTCAGATATGACAAACCAAAATGAAGGGAAAAAAAAAAAAGAAAACAAAGCCCAAACAGTCTTTAAACTGGATCAAAACCCGTACATTTTACTGTTACATTGGATTTCAGCCAAATAAGAACCGGCAGCAAAGTAAATGGAAGAACATAAATTCAACGTTCTTGTTACAAGCATCCTGATCTAGTGAGGTATCATCTGCATTCACAGATGGCAACATTATTTTACTTTCTTCTACTTTCAACGTCTATAGATATTGACTCTGCATTAATTTATAAATTATAATTCAGAATGCACTTACTATTTCTTAAGCATTAGCTTGACTTAGTTTGTATATTTACTTCAAAGAATAAAAAAAAATGAAATTTTCACTGATGCAGCAATATCATTTTAAAGTAAAAGTGATCCCCTGCTGTTTCCTGTAGTAGCTTTGATTAGAATCCATTTTTTAACTTCTCCTAGACTAAAAGACTGTGTTTTGAAATACATTATTCCCGTATCATCTCCATCAGCTACCAAACAATACCCCAGTACCACTGCTTTGTCACCAAAACCTAACTTGGGCCTTAGGAGAAAAGAGAACCAGACACTACTACAGAAACAAACACGAAGCCTGCCAATAGATTCATCCCAGTCAAGTCAACGTCTCCCAAGGCAGCAATATATCAAAATCTGGAGATTCTGTTCATGCTTATCTCGATTACATTTACTCTCTTCATAACTCATACTATCTCTCAAATATCTTCAGGCAATTACATGGATGAAAATTGACATGATGTGTCAGTTGATGACAACTGACATTTTGAAACTTAAAATAGTCATATATCTAGTGGAAATTATAGACCTGAATGTGTATTGCAGCCTCTCTCGTGATTTTTCCTTGTCATATAATTGTCAAAAACCTTTTTCTGCCTTTGTTCCTCAGAAGCATATTACTCCCCCTCAAAGTAATACTAGTTCCCATACCCCCACCCATCAGCTCCAAAAACAGTAATAATGATTTCCTTTCTCAAGACCATTTTATTAGAGACAGTTCCACTTCAGATTTATTTTGGATTCCGATTGTGCTTCTTGAAGGGATACAACGCAATAACCTGACCAGCTCTTGCAACCCATGATCACACATACTACCTGTAAAACTGAATACGACTTACTTATCTCTTAAAATCACACCTTCTATACAGGCACCAAACAACACTATACAGGACAGATCTGTTATTGAGACTGAAGGAAGATTACACTATAAAAACATATACAGAGGAAATACACATTTTTTCATCTAGGGATTAAATTCCATGTCCATGGTAATGAAGGGGGTTGGTGTATTATTTTGATTTCCCTTGCTGTCCTGTGGGTTTTCTTTTAATTAATCCCCACTACAACTTTTTAGTTTATGTTCTCCACAACCACATTTGATGCAGGTATTTGTGAATTACTGGAAGTAGCCAGCACATCATCCACCAAAACAGATATATTCTCACACAAATAAGAATTTGTGTCTTCTACGTATTGAAAGACTAAGAATTTCTGTTGGTGGTAGTTTGTTTTAAAACTTTCACTAGTTATGTTGAGTTTAACAAAAAAGCATTCTACCAACTGAAGCATGGTGCTAAAAACCTTTACATCACATAACTAAAAACATGAGCCATATCTTGGAATTTGAAGCACTAAGAATATAGAATATATAAAATATATATGAAATAAAATTGTATGTATTATAATAATAGTTTTTGTATTTTAAACAAATATAGAACATTTCCGTTGAGATTTCTTTCATTTTATACTCGGGCAACTCCAATGACTTTTCAATAATAAAAAACTATACTGCTACACCTACAGCATGCTCATTAGGAGAAAAAAAAAGTAACAGCATAAAGGATACAAATAAAAGATGTAGTTGAAATAGCCAATATTGTTCCAGTAGGAATAGACTTCTGTGCATCCTTAAGATCACCAGATCTGTTTGAACCTGCCATAATACCTTAAAAAGAGATCAAATTTACATGTCATAAAAACAACTGGTACTACTTCCACGTAGGTAACTAACAGAATAGGTACATGAAACTTAAAGCCTGATTTAACACATTACCAATGAAGTAGGCAACAAAACATGTATAATTCTGCACAAATCCTCAATTTATAGTTTCATTTTATTCAGAAATCTAAGTTACTCCCTACAGTTACTGAACAAATCCCAGAAAGCTCAGGAAAGACATAGATAAAGTGAAAATGTTTTTCAAATATAGCTTCAGAATAATTTTGAAATATGGAAATGTTCTGAAATGGCAAAATGTTCAGGATACAAGTTATCAACCGATGGGGATTTTAGCCAGTGTGATCAAACTTTCTATGAAAAATACAATATATAATAAATCAATAAACAAAACAAGAAGAATATAAAAACAAAAAAAAAGGTGCAGGCAGAAAAAAACATGGTTAGGAAATCACATGCACACATTCCTGTGGGTCTAATAAGAGAACAAAATATATTTTCTAGCATATGCTCTGATAGGGTTGGGGGGGAAAAAATCATACAATAACTAGCTTAGCTACCTTTCCTGCCTAATCCAATGTTGGAGGTAAAACCATAGAAACTAATATCAACACTTGCAGTGCAAAAGCGTTGTCAAACTTGAACAATGAAACCCTACCCACAGGCTCAGATATGATGAGTTGTTGATAAAAGAGCCTGAAGAAGAGAAATTGGAAGAGTGGGGGACAAGGATATGAAGAGACACCTCCACCTGGTATTCTACCAGCAAACACTGCTGCAACTTTGCATCAGAGTTCAGTTTTGTTACTTGATATTACAATTGCTTGAGCTGGGACTTTTGAAGATGTCTCTGGCTATCTCAGCCAAGTGTCACCTGAGGAAAATGATACACAAGTAATCTAATCTTTCATCTTGACAAAAAAAATTCCCATACTAGTTGTAGTTGGAAAAATATATTGGACATTTAAACAAATGACAGGCAGTTCACAGTTTGAATAGCTGAAACAATCATCTTAATAATCAGCTCTTCTCCCATGCATTTGAGATTAAAATATTATAAAGGTATATATCTTATTTGGACAGGCATTTAGTAACGCATAATACTTTTGCTTTCTTTCCAGACAGAGAAAATAAGCAAAAAAATCAGTTTAAGTTCTAAGTTTTATAATCCCCTAAAAATGACCAGCTACCAGTTATGTTTCTCCACCACCAAAAAGTATTATATTCATAAAACTTGGACTAGCAATATCATGTGTCAGTAATAAACATTCACACGTAGAACCTAATTTTCTTTCAGCTGTAAGTCAAGAAAAATAGTTGTTTCTACCTGTCACAGATGGGAAATAAATTCCTACAAGCATCGTGAAGTAGGTCATGATGTCTGTAAAAACATAAGGGAATCCACTCAGTTTTGTCTCTTCTGATCCAGCAGCTGATGGCTGATCTTTTTTCTCAACTATGGATCCTTTTTCTGAATAAGTACTCCACAGATTATCTACACGGGAGAAAAATAAGAACTAGTATAATCTCTCTGTTTCAGGACATTAAGTAGAGAAAATGCAATAATCACAGGAATTGGATGTTTTCTTACACAAACATCATGATGTTTCCCAACATTTCCATATAAAGCCAGAAATGCAGCAGCAATACAATCAATACCAACTGTAACTGGTGTACATTCTCACTGTATGCCAGTAGACTGCAGTAGTGTGTGGGCTGCATCATACAAGATTTTCTCTTCCATTAAAGAAAGATTTAGTCACAAAATTCAAATATTTTTAGTACGTCCACTTACACTGCACAGACATATAGCTGTATTACAGGATGTACTGTGAAAAAATAAGGAAACTTATCTCCAGGTTCAGGCAATCTTAGCATATACTCAGATTTCTTCCATTTTGAGGAGCAGGTCAAAAAAGAAATGCTACTTAATAGTAACCTGAGATCTCCTATACAGAACAGCCCTGGACAACAGTTTAAGACTCAGCTGTTCATGGTGAAAGTATTCCACATGGTGACAAAAGGAAAGTAACCAGGTTCCCAAAGAGAATTGATAAGCAAAAAAAAAAAAAAAAAAANAAAAACAAATCCTCCAAAGCAAGCTAAAAACCAGCAAAACGTGGCTCAAACTCCCAAACAATGTAAAGATGTTTGTTTGATGAAGATTAACAGGTCAAAGAACTAGTAACTTTTGAGAGCTTACATTTGTGAAAGCACTGGTTGTGCCACTTGACAAGATGGCGAGAATATTTAATACTGATTCTAATTTTAAAATAGGCAAGTTGTCATATCACGTCTGAGGAAATAAAGTAGATACTCTCTCAAAGAGTCAAAAAATTTTACACCACAGACATAAACTCCACTGGTCTATTTTCAGCCATACAGCAAAACCGAGTACAGTATTCTAAACTTTCACCATATCAAAAGGTTACCCTGACTGAAATAGGTGATTGAATTTGAATCTCCATAAATGGCTAGAGTAGTTATATCCAGCTTTGTAACAGCTGGTAAGCATACAGGGAGGCATGCATAAGGAACACAAGACAACTGAATAAAGACTAAAAGGAAAGTAAGTATTAATTGCGACAGAATACGTCAGATCATTCAAATGAAGAGAAACAATAAATTGATCTAGAGATAAAACCAAAGCCATAAAAACAAGAGTTCACGACACAAAATTGCAACATTTAGGAATTTTAGCAAAGATTTGGTGTGTGACATAAAATAAAGCAAAATGTCCAAATTACCATCCACTCCCAATAAAGCATAAAAATTTCTTTAAAAAAACAATCATTGCCAATCAAAAGTATGAATTACTTAATGAGGACTCTATAGCATTTGCCCTTTATTCAGTACGATACAGAAGTACAAATGGCCTAAGCTCTAATTTTGGAAGTGAACATGCCAATACAAATGGGTAAAATTAACTTAGAGACTTTGTGAAATATAAATAATAATATGGGGAGGTATGTTTCCCTTTTAGGATGAACCCTGAGTTGCTGAGGCTCCCCTAGCAACATTTAGGCACACAAACAAGACCCGGTACAATGTATCTAACCCAACAACATGCTACCATAAAGCAGGATGTTGATTAAAGCTATCTCTAGAGTTATTTTTCTACTGTTAGGACCCCATTAATGCACATGTTTGCTCCCCTATTTGTTAGAATGTCATATTATTGTTAGGACATTGTTCATGGAAGGTGTATAAGAAATGTATATTTACTCTATAAAAGCACCTAGTAAATGGTGTGAGGACTTAGCACAGGCTTCTGAGACACCTAGGCATGGTATCTATTTCCAGCTGCAGCTCAACAAACTTAAATGTGCAGAGTCTGCAGTAACAATCTTCACAAAATCAGAACATATGCCATCAGTGGAAGAAAACCCTCCTTGAGAACTCTTTCCCAATCAAGTTTAGGCTTAGATTAGGTATCAGAATGTGTGCCTACATCCAATAAAGCAGTACAGATGACACATTTAACATTATGGTGAAAAGTGCTTCTATACAGAACTGCTAGTTCAAAGATAGGTTAATCAGTGAACAGAACCAGAGCACATTCTTCCAAAAGAAGAAGAAATTAGTACTGTCTGAAACCCCAAAACCAAAACAGCAGTTTAAAGCTTACATTGTAGGAAAAAAATTAGAGATACAGTTGTCTTCTGAGCTGGGGAAGGAAACGTAAAAATATTCAGGAAAAACTATAAATGTGTGTGCAGCAAGCTAGAAATACACAGAACAAACCCTAAGACATGTTTCTTATAAGAAATATTTAAATAAAACAGAACTTAATTTTCCATTGAGGAGTTAGGGTTTTTTTAAACATACTAATATATGTTCAAAGAAGCCTATGCTTCATTCAGTATCTTTTTATGTACTTGTTCATTTTGTATTAGACATTTTAAAATGAATGCCCGGAAACATTAATTGCTTGTATAAACTACAATAACTTATATGTTCAAAACCAACTTAGGATGCAATGCAATTGGAATCTCAAGCTGCCACAGCTGTGCAGGAATGTGAAGAGAATCTACACACTTTATAGAACACCTGTCCAAATTCTAGACTGAAAATTAGAAACACTGCTTTTCTCCAAACCCATCACTAACTTGCTATATAACCTTAGACAAGCTACAGGACTTGATTACTCAATGCATCACCTGTAAAATGGAAACAAGTTCTCCCTCAGGACAGTTTGAGAATATATTTATGAAAAGCTTATTGAAATAAGTGTATATGTCATACAAAAGAGATACAAACAAAACAAACAAAAAAGTTAGCTACAACAAACACTTTGGCTTTTGGAAGAGTACCTATAAAAATCCAGAGACCACCAGATTAAAGCATTTGATACTAAGCTTCTAAACTCAGATAGAAATTGCAAGAGGAAGCATGTTCCAGGTGGCAATCTTTCACACAAATAGATTAGAGCTAAAATACCAGTGACAAGTCAGACCAGTACTTTACTTATCAGCTACAGGCCAAATTAATAACATCCAAAAATTTTTAAGTCATTGTGCTTTCAAACTTACCAGTTAGAACTCCACTCATTATTCCTGGAATCCCTTGAATTTCTGTCACATTATTGAGATTAAAGTAGTCATCACATGTAGCATTAAGTGAAGAACTATCACAGAATAGGCGCCACAAAGCTGTAGTCTTTGTTTCATTATTGCTTTCAGTAAATTTGGCACAGACATCGAAGCTTCGTTTTGACAATGTACGGTTTCCAAGAAGACAGATTCTATAAGCAAATAAATAAAAACAGTGATACTTCAATACAGTGTTGTGCATTAAATTATTTTTTGTTTATTAGATATCTTCATAAATATATTACTTATATTACCTACCTTATGGCCTACACCTACTAAAACAGTAAAAGGTAAAAATCTTTTACCTATACAAGTGACTAAAAGGTATAAATATTTCCCTGCTGTAAGTTACCGTTTCTTATAAGCTCAATTTTTCTTCAGAAAAGTGTCAATTTTAAACACATTTTTATTTCTGCAATAGAAGACTTCATATCATTTTATTGTACAGTCCACAAATACTGCTATAATGCTCAATTAGTAACAGAACCACCAACACTTTAGAAGTGCTACAGAATTTGTAATAATTGCACAGCAAAGGTTAACTTCAGCTCTGCATAACAGATACATAACACTTCATGACTCAAGTTACAAGGCTATTCTGCTAACACGTTAAGCAGTATCACTTTGTTTTCTCTCCAAAGATGCACAGAAACACAAATCATACTGTTAACTGGACAAAAGAAATCTCTACGAGCTAAGAGAGGTACAAGTTCCTGCACTGGGGCACAACAACCCTATGCAGAGCTACAGACTAGGAAAAGTCTGTCTAGAAAGCTGCCTGGAGGAGAGGGACCTGGGGGTGTTGGTTGGCAGATGACTGAACATGAGCCAGCAGTGTGCCCAGGTGGCCAAGAAGGCCAATGGCATCTTGGCTTCTATCAGAAATGATGTGACCAGCAGGTCCAGAGAGGTTATTCTCCCTCTGTACTCGGTACTGGTGAGACTGCTCCTTGAATCCTGTGTTCAGTTCTGGGTCCCTCACCACAAGAAGGATGTTGAGGCTCTGGAGCGAGTCCAGGGAAGAGCAACGAAACTGGTGAAGGGGCTGGAGAACAAGTCTTATGAGGAGCAGCTGAGAGAGTTGGGGTTGTTTAGCCTGGAGAAGAGGAGGCTGAGAGAACTGATTGCTCTCTATAACTACCTGAAAGGAGGTTGTAGAGAGGAGGGTGATGGCCTCTTCTCCCAAGTGAGAGGACAGGACAATAGGGAATGGATTCAAGCTCTGCCAGAGGAGATTTTGGCTAGACATTAGGAAAAAAAATTTCACAAAAAGGGTTATTGGGCACTGGAACAGACTGCCCAGGGAGGTGGCTGACTCGCCTTCCCTGGAGGTGTTTAAGGCACAGGTGGACAAGGTGCTGGGGGGCACGGTTTAGAGATTGGTGGGAATGGTTGGACTTGATGATCCGGTGGGTCTCTTCCAACCTAGTTGTTCTATGATTCTAAGCTAAAGATCTTGAGAAGCAGTATGCCATGTGTGACAACAATAAAATTTTATTTTTATAAACAACAAGGTAGAAAGCCTTCACAAAAATAAGTGAATTTAACTTTTAACGTCTCCATTTTAAGTATGGAGAAATGGAAGTTCCAAAAATTTCCTTATGACAATGACAGTTTGAAAGTATGTTTCCTTCATAACCAGAGTTCATAGCTACAACAGTTTTTTTGAAGCTTTTACTTTATTCTACAGGATATTAGTTTCATTCCTTGGATAAAGCAGTTATATTTACTGTCGGTAAAAAACACTTTAATGGTCTTTAAGTGTGGATGGATTAACTGCCAGTAACTTTAAGTACCAAAGATCATCTGCCAGAGTATCATGTCTTATGATCAGTAAGAGAAAGATTTAGATAGGTAACTCGGAATAACAAATGAACACATAATTCCCTAAAAGACAAAAAACCTACCATGGAAGCCAATGTGCTTGTATGTTGAAATTTAGCTTAAGGCATGAAGTGGTTGCTGTAGCTATTCTCTCCTCCCACTGCCTTTCATTTATTTGTTTTTAAGTCACCCACACTACCTTGAGATACAGCACTTACGGAAAGTCAGGTGGGTCAAAAGCAGTCTTAATAACTCCAGCATATATGGCAATGATGGAAAGAATCACACAGGCAAGGAAGACCAGTGCAAGTTTGTTGACATACTTTACTCCCACAAAAACCACTATAGACATCAGAATGATAATACATGTTCCATAAACTCTCATGTTGTTCAGCATAGCCTCCATTTCTTCACCAACCTCTTCTGCTCTAAATATTGCAGCACTAGGAGAAATGTATGTCTGGAAGAAACACAGCAAACAATTGTACTTGTAATAACAAACATTTTAATAAGAAATCATTTACTTGGGCTTCTAAATCTAAACTACTACTATAATATTGGTTTTATTCTTTCACAAACCAGTTCAACCAGATGGCATAGGCATTTAGAAAGCATAGGGGTAAAAGAAAAGGGAAGAAGTGAATGAAGAAAAGCAAGTTTTGAGACTGAGGTACTGTTTTTGATCCAGCTTCTTCCTTTCTCTTTAAAAGTTTCCACTCCTCAAATTGATGTGTCTGCCATACAGGAAAAAACACTGAAGATCCAGGCAGGAGGCTACAAAACCCCAAAACCCACAAGTGCTAGCTCAAACCCAACACACCCCTAGACTCATTTGAAGCATTTGCCGATTAATAACTCCATTGACTGAAATAAAATATCAGGAGTCAAGCCAGAGCATTATTAAAAAACAGAAGTGTTTTTAGTACTATAGTCCCTGCACTACATTTCATAAAATTCAAAGATTCCTTAAACATCACACCTTTATACCTGTTTTACGGTAGGTTAACCCTGATTTTTACCTGAAGTTGCAATGGCACATTTTCAGACCAGCAAGACAAAGCTTAGTCCTGTGCTGTATAAAAAAACTAAGGTACTGTAATCACAGAATCACTGGGTTGGAAGAGGCCCATTGGATCATCAAGTCCAACCATTCCTATCAAACACTAAACCATGTCCCTCAGGATCCCGTCTACCCGTGCCTTAAACACCTCCAGGGAAGGCGAGTCAACCACCTCCCAGCGCAGCATATTCCAATGCCTAATGACCCTTTCCGTAAAAAACTTCCTCCCAATCTCTAACCTAAATCTCCCCTG